>JAUDZF010000294.1:0-26697 GCA_030407055.1 Armillaria mellea
GCCAGATTGTTTTTCAAGCCTTACTCGAGCATAGTGCTTTCAGCAGGGGGCGTGATCCATTATCTCATTTAGCACAAGTGTTCATTCTTATTCTCGACTACGTGCTTCCGCAGAAGCAGGATGAGAATGATGTTTGGATTTCGACGGTTCTTCCCCCACTTCTTCCTGAAATCAAAGACTTTCTGCGTATGCTGGACGTTCAGAGAAAGGCGCTTATGATCAAGCGGATGATCGTGTTAGACGACGGTGTTATCGGTATCGCAGAGTGGTTGTTGATCGAAGAGTTGAAAGCTTTGCTCCAGACGGTGATAGCCCTGAGACTCTCCGAGGGACATACCCGTCACTGTTGCTCGGCAATGCCAGGCTAGTATGGCCCTCCAGTTTCTCGTCGAAGTGCTGGAGAGTTCGTCAAGTTGGTTCGTTACTACCATTTCCGAAGTCCCAGATGTTTGCGACACGTTGAAGGCGTGCATCATGGCATTGCTCGGATGGTCAATTCACTTCGACATTTCTAACGACGCTTGTCCGCTCGCTTGCGACATATACCGAGCTGACTGGTATTATGTTTCCGGTTCTTCTTGGTCTTCTGAAAACGCAGGATGGTACGGCAGAGCAGTGGGTCGCTCTCTCTCCTCGACCCTGAAGAGCCTTCCTCCCACTGCCATACATGCAGGACCTCTTCGTCAAGAGCTAGGTTCTGAGCATGTCGGGCCTTGGCAAGGGCCGTGGACACGCTTGACCCCCGACGTTGCCAAATCGTTTGATATCCATGCTAGAGTGGGTGACGCTGCAGGGAGATAAGAGCTTCACTACACTATCAGGTGTCACGCCAGATGAGTTTTGGTCGCTGCATGAACGGATGGTGGAAAAGTGTCCGGCGGATAAGGCCGAATTCTTGGCAGGTCTGCGATCTCAGATTACCTTTGATGAAGATGAAATTATCGTACCACCAAGCATCAAGCTTGACACCAATGTGGAGCTCTCCATTCCAGAAATACATGCACTCTTCCAGTCAGCAGTCGTTGAAGAGCCTCCTTCGACTCCAAAGGGCACAAATGTCCAAGACATCCTAGGACTCGTTATATCGCCTCCGAATGCGCTGCTGCATTCTCCACAAGCGACGACACTCACAAAAACATATGCCAACAACGACTTCCGTGAATTGCGACAAGTACCTTCAGCAAGGCAGAACACAAGCCGACTGCCTAGTACGCACGGCAAGTCCTTAGTTTGATTGATGATAAAATTGTGTTAATACTAATGTTTGGATGTAGTCGATGTGGGTATTCATGGTCATTCGACCTGATTACTGACTAAAGGCCACAATCTCAAAATTGTGGCGTTTTATGCAGGATTTTGGATTTGCTCCTCCGGCCCCTTCGATGCTACTTTCGGAACCCTTTCAACCGCGTCCTCATACACAATAACAATAGTGATACATACAGCGGTACCGTGGGAATGAGAAGGGGTAGTGGGTAAGAGACAAAGAAAATTGAAATGAAGATATTATTTTATTCAGGGTGCAAATAGGACCGTCGCAGGCGAACGTGATTTGGATGCATATTTGGCGATCCATTAGGAATAATCTGATTCTGATTTAGATCATCGTAAGAACGGAAGTAGCGGTCCATGTCGGCGAGGTCGAACTCTGATGGTGGCTGGGATGAATCTAGGTTGGGAGAGGGGGTGTTCAGGGCCGGTGCAGGAGGCTCTGGCTCGAGAGGAAGTGGTTTGGGCGCGCTGCCTATATGATAAGTCCGTTTTCTCTTGGCTTTGACAGGCTGTCTTTCTGGCACCAGGGATGCGCCTTCTCCATATCGGGGTGGACCGCTGCGGACGGTAAAGTGCTGTAAGGAACGGGTGTAGGGGGATAACGTATGGTTGGAATGGCTCAGCGTGGAGAAGTGGCTGATAGTGTTGTTCAGTAGAGAGGGTCGAATAATTATTTTTGGAGATGACTCTAAATCAGATAATATTGTAGTATATGTTGGATGCGAGCCACTGGAGAGAAATGCGCTGTCCATCGTAGGTGATGACGAGACAGAAAAGCGTCGGTATCGTTCTGAGGGAGGAGCCGGAGGTGTCGGTATGGTCTGTGAGGAAGGTGGAGTGTCAGGGCTGTCGGGAGTCGTTGGCCGTTGATGTGGAATGCGGGGAGACGCAGTTGTCGGCGTTGGTGACGATCTAAGGGAACTGAGACCTAGGCCTGTGAAAGAATGACTGCCCAGTTGATAATCACTGAAATAAGGATTTGTTAAGGAGTTTGCACGTCGAATGCCTGGTGCGAAGTTTGGAGGAGGGAAGCCTGGCGATGCAAACCCTGGACGCGAGGAACTCGCCATAGAAGGCAGTGATATCCTACTGTCTCTCCGCAGGGGTGCTGTCGAAGATCCGTCGCCTGGACTCTGAAGCATGGACTGGGAATGATATATTCGGGGGCGCGTAATCATTCCGCCACCTACGGCGGGAATAGTTTCGTACTCAGTCACCGCGTTCTCCCTTCCATCATTCACATCACTGCTCGGGGGAGTCGTGTGCTCAGGATCATCATCCCAGTCAACAAGGTCGTACGACGTGGATTCATCATCATAGTCGCCACCGTCGCTTTCTTCCTCTGCCAAGTCCGCGAGTCCACGGTTAGGCATAAAGAGACTGCTGAAATCATTGAAGACACTTTTTGTAGGGACTCCTTCGGGCCTTAGACCGTATGTCGGATCGAAGTTTTCAAGATCGGGGAACGTGCTACTAGAGGTATCTTCAGCGCGAGGTGGAGGCGGTGACGAATGTATTGATCGGGTGGTCGCAGCCCGACGGCTTCCGCTGGCGACCGAGGGCGCATAAGATGAAGGAGGACGTCGGTTACGATGAGAGGAATGGGAACCAAGATGCTGAAGTTCAGGAAGTCTCTGCTCAGCACTCGGCACTTCAGAAACATTCTTGAATGAAAGGGGAGCCAGCTGAGGCTCAGATGGAGGCTGTTGGACGGGGCGGGGTATAGGTCTTTTGGCGAGATAAGGTGCTTCCACTTTGGCTTTTATCCACTGCTGGCTTAGGCGATGGATAATACCAGGGAGATCTTCACGAAACATTTGACGTAGCTGTCCTTCGATCTCCCTTTGAATAAATTTCTGGATGACGGCTATCGAGTCGAACGTGCTGTTGATGTCCACGCTTTGAAGGGGGTCGGTTTTAAATACCAAAGTAATGCCCTTCTGCTTGGACACGACAAGCACGACTATTGATCGCAGTTTGAATTGGGAAAGGCGGAGAAGCATTGGCACGACGAGCGGCTGTTTGGCGGCCAGCATGCCTTTGGTTCCCGCCATGAGATGAATATCGGGCTGCTTATGATTCAGAGGATTTGCCTGCCATATTCCAGTAAGTAAAATTTGAAAATAAGTAGCATATATCCAGCCCGCACCTGCACTTTGGTCTTGAGCACCAGATGTGCATCTCCGGCGTAAGACAATCGAAAAATACCACGAAATTGGTCGACAGTAAGCTCTCCAATCTCCCGTATCTCGAGCTCTGGTGGCTTTATGACGAACATGAGGCTCGACATGAGGTATCACGCAACGACAAAGCAAGTACCTCGGTGCCCATTTCCAACTCGACGACCTCTATTTTGTCAGCTATGATGGGGGGCTTGTCGCCCTTGTTGAGAGCATTGTTGAGCATCTGGATGGCATCGTAGTGGAACTGGTCCGAGAACCGAGGCCAGTTGAAGGTGAAAGACATGACATTGCAGGAGGCAAGTAGTGACGGGCTACTGCCGCTTCACTTACGGCTTCTTTTTCCGGCTTCCAGGGTCATCATACCATGCGGCATCTCCCGGCATTCAAATACCGATTGCGTCACTGGCTGCTACGCCCACGACCACCGAAGAAGCACTGAACGCGAAATATTTATTCCGTTTTCTGTACCTCTGCACTTTTGTCTCCTGATCATAATTTGTTATCTCGAGCTTTGCCTAGTCGTTTCTGGGCCAGTGGATCACTGTAGTCTGATGGTTTTTTCCACTAGCGCCCTCTGTCGACCTACTACATTTTTGACCATCAAAGACTCTTTGGACCGGGCATCTGAACTGTATTTTTGAATCTCGGATCTCTGTGATGCATACTGCTATCCGTTTCTATTGGATGTACATCATACGCGCTTCTGGCCAGGCTTTCAGATGGCTTCTGGGCTGGTCAAAATGAATTCCCCACACACCCCACCCCGCTTGACTAAATAGAGCGCTGTCCTCCAGTTTCTTCTGTCATAGTCTTTTAATTATTACCACCCTTTGCCATCGTGGTCTGGGATGTCGTGAAAGATGATCCGGAGCCCTGTGTTTTCGGCCACCTTTTCTCGCTGCTTGTACCGCCCATGCTGCTGTGTGATAGAGTCACAGACCGCGCTGGCTTGTGAAAATGTAGCCGTCTACTACTGCTGCCGTCCTCGACAGTGGGCACTGTTACCGCTTCTCTGGTTTGTCCTTCCAGAATATCGAGGAACGAGAAAGATATATTTGCCAACTCTCATCTTCTACGAGGCTAGCACGTTCGTTTATATCTTGCTCTCAAGTCTTTCGGCTCTGGACCAGCCGCACGAGCAGTAAGTCAAAGCCATCTAGATAATCAAATGCAGCTATACGTGCATCTTGTTGTATTCAATTTAACAATGTATCAACTTGAAATTGACGCGACGTTTGGATATCATTACTTATATCTCCTTCTACATCTTTAGTCAGCAGCTGGATGTTAAGCCGAACAACTTTGATGGTTCAAGACTTTCTGGTTTACCACGACTTGCGGCAGTATATTGGGTACCATAACGCTCTCCCTGCTTGCTTTCATCCTCTTTTTTACCCCGAAGCCTTATATCCGCTCTGCTACTTGGCGTTGCCATGCATACATACCTGGGCTCACGCCAAACGCCACATGTGCGCCACAGAAGGGTTTCAATCATCGAATCTTCAAGCATTCAACTTTCTGACCATTGCCATTGAGTCGCTGACGCCCTGCTTGGAAGGTGAAACCAGTCGTTACTGTGTCAGCTGGGCGCCTAGCGTCATAATACCGGCAACTCCGAAACTATTTCTGAATCTCTCGGTGACCAAAGGACCCAAGGAAGGTCTTCGCTGATAACCACATCCATATTGGGGCCGGCGTCACTTTCTTGTTGCCGGTTATGTCAGGGGAACAGTATCTTCTGAATTCCCTGGTTCTCTTGAGGCGGCGGCATTCACGCTATGGGTCCTTATGATCAAGCATCCTCGTGTATGTTAGGCAATGTTGGCCTAGGGAAATCCCGAAACCTTGGGAAAGTATCAAGTGAGGCAGGTAAATACGGGAGGCGGTCCAGACCCGACCCGGGACATAAAAAGGTCCCATGCACATCCAAGGAAACCCGCACATCCCCCCTGACTACAACCGGCACCACCATGGTTCCTTCACTGTTCGACATCAGGAAACAAGTAAGCGCCCTCCCCACCGACGCGCATTGTCTTACGATCTGCAGTTCACGTTCTACGGTTCCTACCACACAAGTCCTATCAATGTCACGATTCATATAATTTGCGTGCCGATGATTCTGTGGTAAGTACACCCCATGCGCGCATCCCATTTTCTCAGCTCATATAAAATCACTCCACAGGACAGGTCTAGTCATGGGCACCCACGTCTTCCCTACATGGCTCCCCGATATCCATTTCGCGATCAACAAATACCTCGCCTTCGACCTCAACTTTGCAACCATCTGGACGGTCGTGAACTTGCTCTACTACTACATCTTGGAACCCACGGCTGCGGTGCGTCGAATGTTCCCATCACCTCTATCTCCTTAGTCATAACATGCTTCCAATAGTTCATATACACCCCTCAAATGACGCTTTGTTTTTTGTCAGCCATGAAATTCGCCGAGCGACCTGATCATATGCCTATTGCTTTCACTGTGCATGTGCTCTGCTGGATCGCCCAGTTCCTCGGCCACGGCGTAGCAGAAAAACGCGCTCCTGCACTCCTTGATAATATTCTTGGCGGTGCGTCCTCTATTCCGCCGTTCCCTATAATGGATGAATAGATCTTCGTACCAGCTGCCGTTCTTGCACCATTCTTCGTGCATCTAGAGATCCTCTACAAACTGGGATATAATCCCGAACTACGCAAAATCATCATCAATGATATCGGCAAGGAGGTCACCAAGTTGAGAAAGGCGGATGCTGCCAAAAAGCGTGCTGCCAGTCAAACAGTGGCGGATGAACAACTCGAAGGAAAGAATTAAATGGAGTACATAACGTTGTACATTCATGAACTCGTGTATATGTAAACTTATTTTAAGCCTTAACATTCAAGCTTTTTATGTGGTTCAAGTCCGTAATTAATAATTCAGTGGCAGAGCAATCGCGGCGGTAATATGCAGTACTCGTAATCTCTACTTATACAGTGATTATTACAGTGGTATATTAGATGAATAGATTGTATGCAATAACTCTGCTCTTTGAGTACGCATTCAAAACGTGCAAAGAAAGCGAGGATAGCTGAACCAAAAGGAAGGAGCGAAACATCCGTATCACTCCCTAGCGCCAATCATTTGAGGCTTATATGATGCCAAGCTGAGAACTTCTCGTTGCTTCACCAGAGGCTTTATGCGAACAGGTAGTGAGCCTGGTACACCATTTCGCGTTGAATCCAATACTGCACATCAAGTCAGCTGATGAGGGATAAGAGTGCACCAGAGTTAGTTACCTTCTTCATAGTGCTCATTGATATGCTCTCGCCTCTTATCAACTTCATAATCGTCCTCCACCATAGCATCTGAATCGAACATTCGTTCTCTTCCGCGATGCAAAAATTGTCCCCAAGCCTTTCCGCCGTTACTCCACGCTGCGCGATGACTAGGTGTCCCAGCGGCTAAAAGTCGCATTATCTCTTCATCGTGTCGTTGATGGTGACCGTCCATCTGCTCTTGGAGACTGCCCTCAATTGTAGGAGGGCGAACGATATCAATGCCATTGTCATGAGGTACCTCTCGTATCTCAGTTACTTTCCGTGGCGACTGAGCGGAACGCCTCGGAGAACCAGGAGATTCACGTGCGATGGACGGATCCTCGTCGGGTAATGACATGGCCACCCGAAGCGGTGACGGCCGTTCGACCCTTGACGTGACAGAAGAGGCAAGAGGGGATGAAGATATGCCATTGGGAGACCCACGATGAGGAGCAGATAATAGAGACAGAGGACGGAACGATGATAATGAGCTGGCTATCTCGGGCTGTTGTCTGTGTGAACGCGGCCGATTGGGACGAGCAGGCGCGGTTTGCTCAATCAAAGGCAGTACAGGCCTGACTTCGACAGGACGTCCTCCTCCTACCTCCTCTTCAAGATCGAAAACCATATCTAGACGATACATGAGCAGATGCCAGCATCGCATACAGAGATCCACAAACCTGAGTCGATACGTGACGAAGGGGAGTCCCCGGTTCCGCCAGATTTGTCTTCCGATTGGACATCAAAGGTCACCCGTCGCTTGGGTTTTAATGATGGTGGTCGTTCCCCACTATTTGGTGACTCCTGTTCTTTGGATTTGGAACCAGGCGTTGACTGCGGAGCTTCGGGTGCGACCTGTGCGCTCCCACTTGCGCTTCGCGGCTGCTCTTCCGGTTGCTTGCCAGTGTCCTTGCGATGTCGCGCCATTTCGTCTTCAATAACAAAATATCTGTAACTTGCCGCAGTGTTAAGGCCGTCATCCAGATTTCTTCGGAATTGTAACACCGTGCTTCCTTCTTCATGGTGCAGATGGGATTTCTCGGATGTGAGCGTGACTGAAGACGCGACGGACGAAGGGCGACCGTCGTGGGGAGCTTGTTCCTTGATTGCCCGGGGGTGGTGAAATGACGAAGTGGCGAGAGATGCCGAAAGCGTCGAGACACGAGGAGCAGGTGGTGATCGCGAAAGACTCGTTGCAGGCACTTGCACGGGGATAAAATCTCGCACAGAAACTGTAGCTCCGTTGGGGTCACCGGAACTAGCCTCTCTCCACGGCCGGAGAGTAGGTGACTTTGGGTTACCTTCTTCTTCTGCAACACGTAAACCCTCTCTGTATGTGTCTACGAGAGCCTGGACTTGGGCCTTAAGTTCATCTTCAGCTTGAAGTAACTGTGCAATCTTGACATTGACGATCTCATCGACTTCTTGCTCTGCCTTTAGTCGCAGCTTTTCAGATTGAGTAGCGGCTATATTTGAAAGGCGAAGGAACACAGGATCGGATGTAGCAGGAATGGAAGAATACATGGGCTCCAAAGCTTTGAGATAATGGAGATCTGTCGGTGGCGGCGACATGGTTGGCGACTTGGGGAATGGCGAGGCGGTGATGGGAGGAAGAACAAGAGAAAATAGGGAAGAAAACTGTGGCGATTCTTCTTGCTGTGATATGTCAGCTTCGGTCTACAATTAGGAAGAAGTCAGCTTTCAAAACATAGAACGCCACTGAGAGAAAAAACGCGTAGCGCCAGCCGACGAAGCTGGGAAAAGCGCCCAAGGACCTGACTCACCAGTGCTCCTTCAAAGACCTCAATCCAACCCGACGGCGTCCTGAGCACATCATCCTCCACCCATCCCGACTTTGGTATAACGGGCCCTTCTCGAGTCGCCAAGTTTGCATACGAGTTGGTCAACAACGGTGCAGAAATGAAGACACGATATACCAGTGTCCGACAAACTAGACAGCCCAGGGACATGAACTGGGCGAGGCGCGACGATCCCTCCATTTGCGTGCCACGAGAACGGATCCTCAGTGTTAACTGTGGGTGCGCCTGCGATACATAGCGTGAACGATACCGTCCGGTTCCACAGGAACAGCGTACTTACCGCCGAGATTCCGTCGTGCTTCACATATACTTGGGTGAATCCTGGCTCCGTCGCGAGCTCTGCAGGTACTGGCCCGACCGGTTTCGAGGCCTTGATTTGGACATTGAGGCATTTGCAAGCGAAACGGGATTTTTTCTTGCGCGAAACCTCTGCCGCCATGGTGGGATGCAGCGAAGAAGCGCGAGGTGGATGAAGGTGGGCGTCAACAACGGACTGATTTGGACTGAATGCGTGGATATAACGGGTCACGGCCACGCTCCTGGCCGAGTCATTATATGTCATTCATTGCACAGCTCTCAGGCTACGCTACTGATGATAGCTCCGAGCACATCGTGTTCGCTTCGTCAAGGCTCTATTTACACAACCAGCAAGCATATAATAGATAACCTTCAATTAGTTTAGCGAGTTTTCTTCGACTCCTTATTCGCTGCATCCGCACCCTCTACCATGACCTGCCCATATTCATTCACCCGTTTGGGATCAATTCGGTATATCCACCGCTGCAAATAGAGTTCAGTCTCTCCAGTCGCCGCCGGTCAGATGGCGACTCACTTGGTACAGGAAGATCAGAAATACCACATCGTCTCGGAAACATGCCAGCCGATGCAAGAACGGCATCTTAATGCAAAATCTTGGCACACACGGGCATCAATATCAAGAATGGGATCCTGGGCGTTCGGGACATACGCAAATAGATCGTCAACAACGGTTGAAAGTGTCTTATAGATCATTGCCTTCATTGGCATATGGGCTACGCTCTACTAGGACGTCAGCATCAGCAGATGAGCTAGCGTTTGCGCCCCACCTTGAGTTTATAGTTGATAATCAGCTGAGGCACCAATTGAGCCTATCGGGGGGAGTTAGCAGTGTAAAAGTACCACATCGTCCGTTACATACGAATCCGAACATGTACACGAAGGACGTCAGGGTTGAGATGACGAAGCTGTACCATCCTTTGTGTGTGTTGTAGATTAGCGAGTACACGGTGTACGCAGCGAGAAGCGGAATCGCCGCATACGAGACATAACGAAAGGCCAATTTATCGTATCTACACCACAAATTGATTAGAGATTTTGGCATTAGGCATTGAAAAGGAGTGGCGCAGGCGTTAACACCGCGGATGATCGCTACCACATCCTGCCTTTCATTTGTGTCAGCGCCGGTAGAGACAGCGCCTCGACTACCGGCTAGTAAACCCAAAAGAACAGGCAGGACCTGCCATGATCGACCTCAATAGGACGCCGGCCGCAAGGGTGGGTATAAGGCAATTAAGAAATTTCCGCAATCAGAAAAACTTCTCACTCTTGGGTCTTCTTCTCATCTTCGCTGAGAACATGCTTGTCTTTGATGTCAAGCTTGTACGGGATCAAAGAACCGGTCGGTGCGGATACCAAAGATATATCCACGGCTTTTGTTATCTGCATGAACTCATCAGATTTTGTTGATGAAACACTTTATTCTCACCTTCCAAGCTTCGATGAGCACGCCCATACCGGAACCAAAGAGAATCATCCAGCTAGTGTTCTCGTTGTTGTCAATGAGGTATAGCAAAATAACGATCTGGACAAAGACGTTGGTGATAATAGTTCTAGGCAGGAATTAGTACTAGCGTTAAACTTCACTCTGGACGCTCGGAGCTTCTCGCGGAAGTACCTGCGGAGCTATCCTAAGGATAAGCTCCCCACCGCAGGCTGTAAAATCGGGGGATTTCAGCTCCGTGTAAAGAAAGGCTGCCGGAGCCCAGATGTGAAGGCCTAGATGAAGCGAAATAAAAATACCTGACAGAGACTCCAACCATCTCCTTCTTCTGCCGCCAATGGGAAACGTCGGATTTGAAGGCAAGCATCTCGAAGCTGCACTTATCAGGAACCGCGCCACAGTCCTCGGGAAGCACTTACAGAACATGAAGCACACTAACGAAACCGGTCAATCCGAGGAACCAAGGGTTCGTCTCTAGCAGCATTCGCTTGACTTCGTCGATTTCCGCGCTGCCTGTCGAACCTTGTTGCTTCTCAGCATCCTTGAATCCCTGCGTCATAGTTGCGAATACTTGGAATTTCATATACGACATGGGCTGGAAAACAACTTGGACCGGTAGCGCCTTCGTAGTACTATTGACCTCAACATAGTGACTTCGTAGGTGCCAAAATTCGTTGGGGAAGATGATGGGTTTATAAAGACCTGAGAAGGGTTCAGCTTCATTGTATATGAACTACAAAGAAGGGTCCTCACCTTTCGTTCCAGTTTCATCTCTCGCGTCGGGTATGAGATGTATGTCTAAAATACAGTTGCATGTTACTGGAGGACAACTAAATACACGAGATAACTCACGTTCAAGAATTGGCGGCGGAAGCGAAGAATAAGGAAGAACAGCTGGATCAGATATGAGAGCAAGGGTTATGTTCTACCGAAAAATGAGAGCTTTGCTGGTGAGAACAGACTTGGACTAACACTATGCCAATGAGGGACAATAACATCCGCTTCTTCGACCTCGTCCTCGGCAGCTGTCTCGCCACTCAACAGGTTCTTCTCCTTGCGAGCCTTTGCTCGAGGAAAATATGGCGTAAGTACTGTGAGAAATGAGATAAGGTTTCCACGCGCAGCAGACCCACGCACGTTTGCGAACATAGTGAATGTTTTCCGTGTCTAAAACGGTGCTCGAGGGACCTAAAGCTGCACCACTCCTTAGTAAGTAGATATCTGCCCATAGGGAACCATTGTTCTTGACAACCTGTGGAAACGATTAGGTAGAGTCAACGAGGCGAAATAAGTCACGCACCTCCGGGAAGTCAATAGTATACTCCACGGACCGATGGTCATTATAGTCTCCAAACTTGATGTTATCCCACACGAAATGTGGCAGATTATTTTCCTTGTTGGAGGTATGTGGGGTCGTAGTAAAGTACACCTGTATGGAATATGTTTCTCCGAGAGGCCACGCCAGAGATGCATGTGTTGGGGGTTGACTCCATGGATCTACAGGCTGCGTATCGACGGCCGGCTTTCCTCCAGTAGAAACCGCTGTATCCGGTCCAGCGGCCTTTGGCGCAAAAAATTTGGTGGCTACAGCCAAACCTGTAAATAGGAATCCTGACAAGAGGAATTTTATTTGCATACCGACTTGCGTGATAGCCCAAAAGAAAAATATTTGCTGGAATATAAACCTTATTAATGGGCTCAGCAGAGATTACTCAATACGCACCTGGGCAAATCCCAAGAACTTGCGAAATCCAGTTTCTTCTTGTTGGGCACCCCCAGTGGCTGGAGCAGCGGCAGGAGCTTGCACTGTTGACATCGCAAGTTCGAGTACGTGGGCAAGGAGCGTACCCAAAAAAGGAACCGGGCCGATATCACCGACCCCGCGTAATGTATTAGCCTCACCGATTCGCTAGCTACTTTCATGTCGAGCATCAAATGACGGTGTATAGCGCCATCGACGCTACCGATATTTTGAAAAGATCTCGTCCAAATTCAATCACGTGGTCCAGAAACGACACGGTATATAATAAAGCATAGGCTGTTGATAAAATATTTACTGAGTTCTAGACAACATTATAGCAAATTCCCACCACGGCGCTAGAGGTATGTGTAGTGTCATGGAATATCAATAACTTCCATGCATCCCGGCGGCTTCGAGAGCGTATCCAATACAGTCTCGCCTGCCCTTGTGCGAGCATTGACATCAGCCCTATGGTCCACAACCAACAGCGCAGTTACCACCTCCGCAGTCGTCTCAAAGGCCAGCATGAGCTTCGACAGAGGGGAGGGTTGCGAAAATCCAGAGAGTGACATACTTCTCCACCGTCTCATCTGTGAAAACTCTCTAGTACTTAGGCTCTGCGAATCGTACAAACGATATGCGTATTATAGTGCAGCGGTTTGAACGCTTCTTCGTCGCTGGTATTGACATTTGTTCCGTGTCTGAGGAGTGTGTATACCAACATAGTGCATGATCCGCTCAGCAGGGAAATGGTAAAGGATGAAGTCGAGACTAGTTGAGGACTAGTGCCGTCTGCTTTCGCGAGGTGCTCGATGAAAGTAACACTCTCACTGTGTCCTTCGTGTCCTAGAGCATTTTGGGCTAGAAGCGAAACGAGGAGTCCTTTCCTGAATCAAGGATATTCGGGTCCGCACCGTGCCTCAGAAGCCCATCCGTGTACTGAAGAGACGGGACTAGAGACGAATAGTTGATGAAACTTGCCGCTAAGAAGAGGTGATGGTCTAACCAAGCCTGCAGCTACTCTCCGCACATCAATGTTCCGGAGCCCAAGCTGCTAATCATGGCCTTCAGCCTTAAAAGATACATGTACTTAGCTCACATTGATATTTGACACCTTTTTCCCGTGACGTATCTGCGGAACCTCCGAATGAGAATGGGATAGAATTGATTGTCCAGCCTGATGACCTCCATGTTTCCATGTCCGGAGAAGATCTCTCCTCGTGCTACCTCTGAATTGAAATCCAAGAGAGATGAAATGTCTGCGCGCATTGAACGCCTGTAAAAGAAACGTAAAATACGTAAGGTCCCGAGAACGAAGGATTAGGTAGATACAAACGTTATAAAATCGAGTAGTGTTCTGGGGGAGGAATATGGCTACAAAAGGTCATGAAGTTAAATAAATGCGAGAAAGTCCTGAAGAAGTCCGAGTCCGAAAGAGTAAGTTCTAAATCCTAAGTCCTTCTAGTAAGAATAAAAATGTCCAAAGTCCTTCAAATCCCGATTATCCTCCTGGTCGAGCCTTTTTGGCGGTGAATGGTGCAGCGAGCCTGACGCCTTCCGTAACAAAACTCCCGGATATGAAGTCGTTTGGGGCGGCGGAGGTAAGGCGTCGACTGCGAGGCTGCAGATGATACACTTGTCACAGAGGACAGCGATACGTCAGAAAAATAAGATGACGTGGATTCTGTATCCGAGTCCGAGTCGCTATCGACTGGGGCGAGGTCAGGAGGAGCGGGCACCTGTATTGGCATGAGAATACGAGTGGGTGGGTGAACAGACTGCTTCCCAGCGATGAAACAGACGTTCGATGAATGGAGGTCAGCATCAGCATTCCAGAGAGCGACTGTGCGAGCTGAAATCTGGGCCTGCACATAAAGAGGCGTGATGGTTATGTGGATATCCTGGTTCCCGAGCAAAAGGATCCAGTAGGGCCAGGGTAGGCCGGTGGTCATGCAGGCATCGTGAAGTGGTCGTGGAGGGGGCCTATATGGCGACAACGAGAGAGTCCGTACTCGCTGTAGAGATTTTTTTAGCAGGCATCGTAGCTTGTCGACGACCCGAGACGAGCAAAGGGGAGCAAGGTCGTCGGTGAGGAACGAAACGACGGCAGAAATGGCGGTCGTGTCGATGACCTGCATGGCAGAAAACTGTGGGTACCCTTCGTGAAGCCGCAGTCCTTATATAGCCGGGTGGGTAACCAGTAACCATTATTGTGGACGCCGATGCCATTGTAATGCCAAAGCGCAACAATACCTGTCCAAGTAAACTTTTGCCGGCGTCACTACCGGTCCGCTCTGCCGAGCTGACCTTTTTTCATTCATACCCCGTCATGCTCGGGTTGGGTCGTGCCCTCTCTAACTGTCGTCGTCGCAATCTCTCTCTCTCTCGATATCTACCGTTCGCGCCAAGTGGTCAACCTTCTTTTCGACGCGTCGGTCGCGTCGACAATATCCCTCAGAAGCTTAGGTTTGATCTTGGTGCTATTGACGATTTTTTGCAGGCAAGCCCGGGGGAGGAGATAGAACCTGGAGCAGACCGTACTATGCTGGTGCACTGTCTCTCAAGATATGATCAATCTTTACATTTGGACGCATAATGGCCGATGATGTACGGCTCTAACACTTGATGAAGAGACTCCGTGCCACCCAATATCCTCCTACACTATAGTCAATATTGGACTGACTCGGTGCCTCAAGATCCAAGATATTCTACCCACTGTCAAAGTGGAAAACATAACGGAGTTTCTTCCAGCCGTGCAGCGTGCATTCTTAGAGGATAGATGAAGAGTATCGTGTACATCTCCGCTTTCTGGACGTACATAAACGTAGGACATGTGGGTACCTTTTCTTGGAGCGACTCTGCTTGTCCTCATTCATTCAGTTAGGGTTATACCACTTTTTGTCTCCCCTTAAGGTTTCAATTCGGAGGTGCTCGCATGTCGTTTGCAAATGAATTTCGGGGGAAGCAAACGTGTATCCTCGGTGGTACACGAAGGAAAGAAACCTCTCTCTACTCCGCACCGTCGTCATCCGAGATATCGCGGATGCGTGCACCCACCTCCGGTCACCAGTGTCGGGTTGCCGTTGTCGAGTTCGACGTCGAACCGGTAACTCTTGCTCGATTTAAGCAGCGAAATATCCCCGAGGCAATACTATGCGACCTGATCGCGTATATTCATGCTAGTTACCTTCCAGATGTCGACAACTGCGCACAGATCCTTTGGCAGCTTCGGGCCTGAACAATTTAGCGTCACACAGTTGAAGGGGGAACCGACCGTCGACCCGTCGGTCCAGCGGCTTATGATCTGGGCGCACCGGAACCCTTCACCTTTTCATCGACGGAAACTCCCATTTATGCATACGTTTGATTGTTTCGGTGATATAGCGAGGACGTCAGTACGTTTTCCATGCGTCTTGGCAGGGTCTTCAGCCGTAGTTATTAACCGTATGGTGCAGGGAAGATCCCAACTCAATGGACCGAGACCTGTTTATTGTTGACTCGGAAATTTCCAGAATGACCTTGGGAGCCCTGCCGCCCTGCGCGCACTGTGGAGTGTCGATATTGATCTCCCCACTGAAGCCCGTGACTTGGACATACTTTGGAATGTTTCTGCCTCTTGGATGCTTGACACGGTCATGTCCAGGTTCGATCAGGAACAGTGATCGTGCCTTCACAATACACGGTGTTATTTGTTTTCTGAACACCGCCGGTCCTCTCTCCTTGCTTGAGTGCCGCCTGAATCATCACGGACGTGACAAACCTTTATGTACATGAACCGTTCGTGTCATAGCCGTGGATGGCCTGTTCTTACCGCCGGCGGCGCGTGCTTACACGCTTATACCGCCCTGCCATGCCCTGCTCTGTCCCGCTTGTACGAACTTTCTATTCCACTCTATGCTCGTATTCTAGCTGCCCGGCGTCTATCCTGTTGCCCTGTCCCTTACAGATCGGTCACGCGAGAGCCCAGACACTACTCAGGGCGGACATCCTCGTTCACCCTGGTCCTTTATTTTAAGCTTTACCGTGCACCTCCCTCAGTTCCTGAATGTCGTTGTTGATATCTCATTATGTGGCGCCCAACACTTACTAGTCTTCAATGGGTTCCCATCTCAAAGTTAGCTCCAAGGACCGCCAATATAGTACAAACCTCAGAAATCGAGATGCTCGTAGTACGGAGCACTCGATGGATGCGGATGATGTTCCGGGAGCTACGGGAGCGCAATGATCGAGCGCGCTACTTGCAATTCCCCTGGAGAATTTTTTGACGGTTTCTGATATCAGGTGGTCTTAGTCTCCTTTTCGACACACTTTATCAGTGGGCGCCGATGAGAGGATTCGCCATTTCCATCACCCCAGGATGTGTTGGTGCTGCCGCGTCTTTGCTTGGAAGGCTCATGTTAAAGCCACGCAGCGGCCGCCTCTTCCTCCGTATCTTGCTTATGAGCTCGCTATGCTGCGTCGAAGGAGGAATGCGCCATGGAAGCACCACTTGATCAACCGGGATTTATGGGACAAGGGATTTCCTTCCCAACGGATGAAGTGGCTCACGCGATGGCTCGATGGCTACAAGTGGCCGTAGAGCCGGACCTGGACAAGGCAGCAGTGCGTTTCACCCTTTACTTTGTCTGCAAATGTTGACCGTTGTCTAGGTATCCCTTTTCCAGCGATTTTATTGTTTTCTTGTCTTGTTCTTTTGTGGCTTTGCTTCGGCATGAGGCTCACCTAGCCACTCCTTCATCTCGACAACTTCTTCATTTATAAACCATGCTAAAGCTCCTCTATTTACAAATCTCGCACCTCACGCCATGCCGGCCCGAACTTTCCCTTCAAACAACTCTACTTCTCTCTGGTATCTTGTCGCGTCCGCAGAACGCGTCAGCCAAAACTCTTCCGCCGCCCTCTCAGCTGCCAAAGGCCCATCCGACGAGGATCGTGCTGATACAATGAATGCCCTGATGGACTCGGTATTCGTGCACAACAGACTCCTCGCCGCTGCGAGGGAAAAGGTTCCAAACTTTCCCGCTGATTTCGAGAGCTTTGAATACAATACGCACGTTGCGTCGACTTATTCTGGTGTCAGCTATCTTCGGGGTTTCAAGGATGGTATTTACAGCTGGGATAAAGTATCCGCCGAAGTGGCCAGATGGTTGGCCTGCGTCTGGCGGTGCCTCATACATGAAAGTCCGGATATCAAGCTGGTCTATGACTGCCTTTCGTTGTTCACGCAAGTTGTACGTTTGCTAGAAGGGCCAGGCGTCTTATCGCGACAGAAGTCGGTGCTTCATCCGTTGCTCATGCTGGTACTGATTCATCCATCAGATTTTCTGATTTGACGTGTCCTCTCAGAGTGGAAACAGCTGTTTGTGATATCTATAACGCCGATGAACACTTGGAGAGCCATATCGCTTGGATATGGAGGGATCTCATTGTATCTTCCGTTGCTCACAATGGTGCCACCGGTTTTACGGTTCTGATAAACAATCGTATTGGTGAGTACGGTTATGGGAAATCTGTTGCAAACTGTATTCGTGGACCTGGTAAGCTGCATACACAGTGGCTCTCGTTCTATGTGCTCATAACCATGCAGGGCAAGACCTCTACGAATTTTGGGATGGACATTGGTCGCAGGCTATGATAGATGCTGGTCAGGACCTACAACCGTAGTGACCGTTGACTCGTTTCATGTTACATGACCTTGAGAGATCTTTAGCTGTGTTACTTCTGTAATACTTTGGTCTGTCTGATCTAACACTATTTTGAGCACACCATTGGAACTAGTCTGAATGTCGAATCGTGTCTGATATATCAATTTGAATTGCGACCAAGTATTCATCCCAAAAGGTGATATTTAAGAGAGGTACATGAAGAGGTATAGCCGAAAATTCCCTGCTCTGCTGACATGGATCGAAATATTAGAACATTTACAGGTCCCCGTTGTCTAATGGTTTTGACGTCAGACTTCTACTACCCTCTGCGGGACTTGTACTCGTTCACGGTGGGGCCGCGGGATGGGAATGTGCTCGTTCCATGCAGACCATGCACAGGCTCTGTGCACGGCACAACCTCAAATTGGGTCCGCAACGCCGACGCGACGGTTTAGGCTGCGCGCACCCAAGTCTGGTATGAACCGCCTTGACGATGCGCAGACTCTGTGCAAGGTTAGGCATGCCGTCGCCGCATACTTTCCTTCCGCTTGAATGCCCCCTCCTCACGAAGATCATGCACGTTCCCGGCGGTTATAACCCATGCCATTTTGAATACTCTCAAACGACGTCGCCAACGACGTGGACATGCGGCGGTCTCTTGACCCTAGGATGCGTGCACACTCTGTGCAAGCCGGGCGTGCGTGCACAGGTACTACCTACGGTGTTCTCTTACGTGCAACGTCGCTCCTGTCGTCTAATGGCTAGGACGCCAGACTTCTAATCTGGCGGTTGTGGGTTCGAGTCCCACCAGGAGTTGTTTTTGTTGGCAAGTTTGTCTCTATGCTCGCCGGGGGGGGGTCTTTGTCGGCCCGGTCGGCATGGAGCACTGTGCGGGTCCTGCCGACGATATCCGCCGGGGTCCCGCAGAGCCGAAACCTGGCGGCATCCATCGACCCTGACTGATGCTGGCAGCAACATCAGTGATCATCGATCAGTCCCGATGCATAACTCTCTTCTTCCTCAGTGTACTCGAAGACCCTCGCTCAGGAAAGCAGGACAGGAACCTTACTTCTCTAAATCATCGGCAATGTATACATAGGCAACTATACGTCCTGAGCTCAATCATTCGGGAAGTTTGTGATGAAATCCGAAGTACAGGAATCTTCTAAGACTATAAGTCATGATTATTAGTAGCTTGTGCTCTGGAACGTTGATGTGCAAAGAATAGCTTCAGCCTTGGAGGGTACCACTCTACTCTTTCAATCACTACCGAGCTCCCAGAGCGTAATATACCCCCAACTCGGTGATTCCGGCAGAGCATCATGTAGGGATGGTAAGTAATCGTGTCCTCAAAATTGGCTGTTTTCCTGAATTCTGCATAATTCTGAGTGGTCCCTGAAGGGAACAACAACAGACAGCAGTAAAAATGACGTACTATGAGTATTCAGTTCGTTTGAAACCATGAAGACATGGTGACAGGGACCATTACCTGGGGGTAGACGCGATATCCTAATCGACGCCGTCGCAACAGGGTTCTGAATTTGAGATGGGTCCAGATACGCAGTTGTTTCGTGCGATCGAAAGCTGGAAGATTTATGGCACGCTGACGGGGTTCGACTGCTGAAGAAATTCACCGTGGCGCCCTTCAGATGCGCTGTATCAAAGCCCAGCCTATCAGGCTTGGCAAATCCAATAATACACATCATGGCGGACCGTATGTCGTCGAAGCAAAGACTCCTTCCCTTCTCTATATTTTAATGAAAACTGTATCAGGAAACAGTAGACGAAAAACACACCTGACTTGAGCAAACTTTCAAACAGCCGGAAAATCTGGTTTTGAACCAAGACGAAGCGAAATGTCCTACGATCCCCAAAAGCTAGGGCAGTAACCATACCATGAGTAACATATCCTGTTCGATCATCACATTTCAGTGATGATCTACGCCTAGTCTGCTCGCTCCTGCTTGATAAATGTTAAGGTAGGAACAGCCCAAGTCTGCTGTAGGAAATCGCGTGGCAGTATTCTGCTAGCACTGTTAGCCTAAATTGCCTTGGAATAGTTGTGATTCAGCGTACATTTGTGCCGGAAAGATACGGAAGGATAACACAGGTTTCCAAAACTGAACATACATTTTCGTCTCCAAGCAGCGCAGTGACTCCAATTCGCCAATGGCGGCGAACATTTTCCTCGATCTGTCTTCTGTGGCAAACCGCAGGCAGGTTGTGCAATCGAGATGTCTGCGAGAGATTAAATGCCGCCGAGGCCCACGACAATTTCAGTAGATAACCGCCCTGAACCATCCTCGCGCATTGTCAACGAAAGGCCCCTATGTCCATGCACCGATCCATGCCACGCTTAGTAGCAGCGCCAATAAAAAATTGCATCAGTATATTGTCCTTCTTCAAGGTCAATATCTGATTAGCTTTGATAGCTTCGTCAATCTAGGCGACCCCACAGGGAGGTTCCCAACGCAGACTATACGGTGTCGATGGACCGAAGAAGACGAGGAAACTGGTGCAAGGCGGGAACGATACGAGTAGCACCACGGAGACGGATAGTAGTAGAGCTGAGATCTAGACGTGCCATGTAATGGGACAGAGATTTTTCTCACGCCACAGACGCGATCACGCCCGTTCCTTCCACCACGACAACTTTTCCAGTCAATGTTCTTTTGGTTCATCCTAAACGCTATCTAGCAAAAAAACAAAAGTATTCTTGAAAACACAGTCTCTACGGGCAGGACGACGCCGGTAGGTTGTCACTTTTTGTTCGTTTGCAACGATCATGGATCTTCAAGTCTATCTTGGTCTGCAGAAACTCGTAATTTTCTTATTGTCTTTCGTATGCATATAGTATAGTATTAAGGACCCAGGTGAAATTCCAGGCATATCATTGTTCTTTTGCTTTGATCTGCTGTGGCAGCAGTTTCTGAATCATCTTACAATAGCACTCGCCCTTTCTTCGATGATCCCAGTCACGCTTTCTTGGGTCCGCTTGTCATTTCTGCCACCAACGTACACGGTATAAAATGTCTGGATCATGCCCCCAGAATAATATCACCCCCTTCTAAGTCCACCATTCGTCATGCGCTACACCATAAGCCGCACACTCGACATTGAAACCCATAAGCCATTGATCGACAACATCACCTCCCACATTTTTAGTCTTCGCAGTATTTGGCCTTCTACTGCTCAGACAAAACAAGAACTTGAATGCGACGCCGAAATTCTCATCGCCGAGTTAGTCAAATGGCTACCTGAAATTGGGTGGTTCTTGACAGGCCACGATGCCAACCTACAACTCATTAACCGCTGTCTTGATGCCTGCTCTGAGGCGCTGCGAGCTGTGGAACAAGCCGTATCTGACTCGGAAACGAGGTAGATTCCGCTCACCACTACGTCGCCCCGCACTAATCACCCATGCCAGATTCAACGAAATGTGCAATCGCCGTATTACGGTTAGACTATTCGGAAAAACAGAAACTACGGTGTACGACAACGTAGCACACCTTGACAACCACATGGTGTGGTTTTGGCGCGAGTTGGTTGTGAGGGCAGTTGTGCCCCGTCGCTACTACGTCAGGGACCTCCAGCAAACAAGAAAAGATATCATCTCTAACATTAGCAAGCACGATCGCTCATCCTTGGTTTACGACAGCATTCATGGTAAGTCAATATTCATGCATTCAATTACTAGCTCATCTTCCATTTTTAGATATTCGGACAGATGGATGGCATGGATGGGGTGACCAGACGTGGTCGGCCCACTGGCCGAAGGAGGTTCAGGAGTATTCAAAGATATCCGTGGACCTCTCTAATCGGGCTGGGGGTGATAGATTAGAGACGCTTGTCTTTATCGAGAATCCTTAGAACCACATCGTGTACAAGCTCTAGGCATAGATAGATTACAGTGAGTTATGAATACTGCTTCCTTACTACTCACAACAAGACACACATTCGGTGAAAGACAGGTGACAGTCTTTGACACTAGTTGGCTATGCTGTTCTCCCGGAGGGATTCTGTGAGTAGTTGTATTGTTAAAAATAAGACAGAAATCATGTACTTCAACTCATGGTGACCAGCAAGATTTTCTGATCTGGAGGTGGAGCGTTTCATGTGCCTACTTGCTTGTCTTGTGGTCACTTTCAGGCAGTTTCAGCATCGAATCTGAGTTATAATTCCTTGCATTATAAGACGAGAAATATGAGTAGGAGGACACTCACCGAAACCCTGTGGCAATTCAATTTACTATCAACGGCGCTAATTCGCCAACAGGCCTGTTGTACAACGCAAACTCGTGTAACACCTCATCGTGCACACCGTCTTTCTGTACGACATACTTGACATTCGAATGATAGTCCTTCAAGTGTCGCTCATGAAAATAATTATGAGCTTCATGCATGCATTCTGCACTACCGGAGGTGATCAAAATGCGCTCGACCAACTTGTCAACGCCGGAGAACCAGGCTTCGGGAGCTTTGGCGGGTTCGATGAATGGTAGAGCGGAATCGGAAAAGTCTCGAAGGCTAGGTTCCGCCCACAAGAGTAGAGCGTCTGAACTTATAACGTCGGTTTTACTATTTCGTCTGAAAGTCTCTGCACCGATTTCTCCGCTGGGAGAAACCCATGGTGAAATAAGGCATGCACCACGGAAGCGCATGGCTTCAAAGGGCTTCAACGTCGGGAGTGGGTGAAGAATATGAGATAATATTTGAAGTATGAGGTTGCAGCCTGCAGAATCGCCCACGAGCTCGATGTTTTCGGGCTTGACGCCGGATTGTATGAGGTATTCGATCGCGGATTGAGCTTCATGAAGCTGACTAGGGAATCTGGCGTTTGGTATGAGGTCTTTTCCCCAGATCAGCCAGATAGGAACATATAGAAACAAGGAGGCTTACTGTAGGAAAGAACGGCCACGCCAACCTAGATGTTTCGCACCGCAAGTTCTAGTTGAACGTATCTCCAAAATGAAAAGAAACTATCAAACGGTGGGAGAACGTATCCGCCACCTAGGATTCAGCGTCTTCAAGAAAGTGTTGTCATCCAACTGAAAGCACCTACCAGGTATGTACAAGAGTACCTTGTCCATTCGCTTGGGGCCGACCCATAAGAGATAGGCACCATTCTCTCGGAGTTTGTCTACTGTAGACGGCAACCCTCTAAGAAATATCCATCTTGCGTAGACATCAACGGCTTGCCCCGATAGATACTGAAGTTCGCGGTAACAGAGATGATCCATCAAGTAACGAGCCACAACGAGGGTAATCATCATCCTCCACGAATTGTTAGGACAGGGCGCCGTCAGAATTCTCCAGATTACGTGTAGCGCTATTTTCAGTAGATGTTAGGAAGAGACACGACAAAGCTCTGAAAACAAACGCAGGAGCAGAAACGTAGTAACGATGCTGAGGACGTCTTTCCAGGTGATGTAGCCATAATCACTCTGACAGAGCCAGTGATATTTTAGCCGTATACGTGAACAACATAGCTGACGTTCACGTACCGATTGGTCCTTCTCTGGCATCGCCGTGCTGAACACAGCCTGAGTGAGCTCTTTGAACATTGGCTTGATCACGAGGGGCGATCACGACCCTGACGTCAGTGGTCACACGCACACTCACAAGGCCCACAATCCGTGTGACGCTTTCTTTCTTACCGGCGATGTAAAAATTGTATAACCACTCGAAACCGGGACTCTTGCAGTTGCGGTCATTGCCAGATTTCACTCCTTCTGATATATCTGATTCATGTGCACCTTCAACCATCGGAAACCATGGCAGTGCATCATCATAGCAATTTTCCTGAGCAGTTGGTCGCCAATTCATCGAAGTGTGTTTGAATTATAGCTGACGGTGTTATCATTCTACAGGAAGCCGCAATACACCGGAAATACTCGCGGCCTTTACTCTTTTGATCGTAGTAAAAGTATCTAGCGCCGGTACTATAATAAACACGTTTCAAGGCCTATCTTGGTGATACCCTTCCCTTGGTGACGTCCCTTTTAATGTGGATGAGCTACTCTCTCTACATAAGTGAGTCGACAGACACTTCCCCCTTCCCCCTTCCCAATCACATCTATTCAACATGACGGACATAGCCCATGACGGGCTCAGTGTTCTGTATCATACGATAACGTTGGGTTGCCAGACCTTGGTTTACGGTGAGCGTCCTCTCTTTTCTCGAAGGGTTGATCCCAACCTTGGTATGCAGGCATGTACGCAATAATCATGCCAATCTGCTCCTACGCTATGTTGTATGTCGCTTTCTTCTAGCAATACTTAGGCTTATGACTAATAGCCCTATATAGGAGGAGAGGCCTTCGGAGAAAATCACGTATCTTGCTGTTCGCCATGCTGGTCTTCATGTTCTCCCTTTCGACAGCCTATTGGATCTTAACTTTATATGGCGATGTGGATCTCATTACTACCTCATTTTTGCATGGAGTCCCTCACAACGTTCCCACGCCATTAGTGAACGCTATTGTCCTCATAAACGTGAGTATCTATCTGCTGTGAACAGTTCCAATGACCAATGCCTCATAGTATGTGTTAACCGATGGCGTTGTTGTTTGGCGGGCTTGGGTGATCTGTCGTGATGAGTATAGTAAAAGTTTAATTCTTCCCCTCGTATTCTTATGCTTGACTTTCCGTGAGTTCTATTTCTTTTGCGGCGGGCATCATAAATTCTTATCCTCGCTCATGATCGGCATGATAACAGTATCTGTTTCGCTTACAATCGGAATGCGCGTCGCAATAACTATTCTTGACGATACACAGCATATCGTCATAGCGCATAGAGGCATAGATCGTGGGCTGGATTGTTTACAGGTAGCGAACTTGGTCCTGTCGTTGTTGACCAACACTCTTTCTACTTCGATTATCGGAATCAAGGCTTGGTTCGTTTCATAGTTGCTTCTTACCTCTATAAGTTCTGACCTTGTATCTGTAGGCGTCATAGACGCTGGATCACATCTGAACTTCCGCTGAAGCGGAAAAATATAACCACAACAGAGCGAATCTTTGCTCTACTCGTTGAGTCTGGGATCATTTACAGTCTTTCTGGAGTAAGTGCCTGTTCGAACGATTTTGATATGAGCTGATGCTCAGTTCTCTTAGTTAGTGACCCTAATTGCCACTTTGATTAAACTTCCCGATGGCACTCTTGGCGATTTTTACACTCCAGTCAACGTCCAGTTCGCGGTCCGTACCAATTGGTACTCGTTCTAGCTGACCAAATTGACTGTTCGAACCAGGGCATCTATCCAGCCATAGTTCTTCTTCTCATCAATCGCCAAGGTGAACTAAACGAGAGTGTCGTGTTCACGTCTCAAGGCCGAAACAATGCGCCGGTGGATGTATCGAATTTAGACACCATCGAATTCGGCAATAACCCTCACGTCAACAACTCCTCTAGAGAAACAGAGACCTCTGAGGATGTTGCATATAATGGATCGATGGCATCGCACCGTTCTTTCGCTGGGCCACGCTGACATTGGTTACGCGAAATGAGATGGGTTCTTGGCGAGCAACGATGTTAATCTTGATGTTTCTAACTGCTGTCTCGATGCCTGTTCCGATATGCTGCAAGCGGCGGATATCCCATGTCCAAAATATGTAGGTCCCGTGTATTAGTCCATCGCCTGGCCTCCGAAGCTGATCGCCCATGCCAGATTTAACCGGACAACCAGGCATTATCGTTTATCATACGGAGACGAACGTATTAAAGTATATGGACATCACCTTTCAAGTTGTTCTCCGAGAGAGGATTCTGCTCATTTATCATAAGTAGAATGTTTTCTACTTATCATGCTCCCAAAAACAAGACAGAATTCAATTTGGCTTACCAAATGGCAGCAACCAGGAGTTTTCTCGAATCTAATGTGGATGTGTGTTTCATTAAGGAATCCGACGTTTGATATGAAGTCTTTCCAAGAAAAGATCTGACTTTATTCTGAAATAAAGATAGTGCTGGTGATGAGCTTTCGGATGATGCTTGCCAAACTCGTTAAGCATTGGAAGCCCTGCAACGAACACTTTGACCTGTCGAGAGTCTAATGAAGGTGATTCAGGACACATGTGTCTTTTCTGGCATCATCGGGACCATGTGTTTGGATATGATCAAATCAAAAGAGTACTATTATCTTCGCGAGGTCCAAGATCAACTCTGTTCCGTCATTCATCGTCGCCATGATGAGCTACTAGAAGAGGAGGGAAGACTCTCGACCCCGATATATGTCACGACAGCATATCTCAATCCAGGTATGTGGGCGCTCTTACAATATTTCTGTACCGCTAACTAGATTTATTTCAACAGCAAACCTTCAATTAGACATACTCAGACGACGAACACCAAGTTGGCTATGATTTCTTCGAGATTTCTTGCTAGCACGGGCGCGAGCACCAACGGCAACGATTTTGTCGCCCCGTGGGTTCCATGTGAATTGAAGAGCAGGTCGGATAGGCAGTGCTGAATGCAGGGAGGTGGAAGCTCTGGAGAACGAGGAACAAGCGTGCAGATCAAGGGCCTGGATCTCGATATCGGCCACCGCATGTCCGGCAAAGCAAAGCCGTCAGCGTCATCACAGTGCCGCAACGCTTCGTTTCTTACCGCCATGGAAAAAATTCGAATCCATCCGGATTTCCGCAGATGCGGTCATTGCCAGACGCCACCCCTTCTGATACTTCCGATGCAATTTGGGCAGCCTCAACCATCGGAGCTTGCACCATGGCAATGCATCATGATAGCATTTTTCACCAGCAGTTCTGATCTATTTGCAGAGTAAAAGGATTGCCGTACCGTGTGTATATCCACAGGAGGTCGCTATGCACCGGTAAATCTTCCCGTCATTTTGCTCTTTGACCGTAGTAAAGTATGGACCGCCGGTACTACTGGATGATCGACATGTTTCAAGGCTCATCTGAACAATCCATTTCCCTGGGCGACATCTGTTTCCTGCAGACGAGGTGCTCTGTATATATACAGG
>JAUDZF010000295.1:0-26685 GCA_030407055.1 Armillaria mellea
ACACATCCTCAATCAAAGAGAACCATGACCTCCGGTTGACCCGAACCCACTTGTCCCACGCAGCGTCTCATCGAGATCCTGAAAACTATTCAGTCTGCAACAGAATACATTACGCCAAACACTCACCTGTACTTCCATTACTTCCGGCGTCACGATTTTTTCTAGAACCAGCTGTGCGATACGGTCTCCTTCCTCGACTGCATAGTCATCAGCTCAATATTCAGCAATTATATAGCATAGCGGTCACCTTCAAAATCCTTCTCAGAGTGATTGAAAAGCAAGACAAAGAGTGGGCCTCGATAGTCGGCATCCACCACACCAGCACCGGTGGCAATCATGTGCTTGGTAGCTTTCGCAACTTTAGAGAAGGATGAGGAGGAAGAAAAGAGCGCGTACCAAGGCCGCTCCTCGGTGCGACGCGACCATACGTTCCAATAGGAACGGCCAGCGAGATCTGCGTGTTAACTAGGGCTGAGCCGCGAGCTGGAATAGTTTTCTTTTCAGCACTACAGGCGACGTATGCTAATCAACTTATGCGACACAGGCGTGTAGAGCGCGTACCTGTACAAGTCGTAGCCTGCGGCTGAGGGCAGATCCCCTCGTAGGGAGTTTTGCCTTGTCTGAGAGGCGCTTGATGAGAAGTGAAGCGGCAGGTGCAAGGGACTGGAGCGGATGGAGACATTTTTCTTTTCTTGTTTGGCTTGCTCTTCGAGGTCGGACATGGAAGTACAAATGAAAGAGAGAAAGAAAGTCGCGTCGCCAGAAAAGTAGATGAGCGGAGTTTGTAACCGTGGAAACTCCGATCGCCAGTCGCCCTCGCGGCTGCCTGCCATTCGCCTGCCTTGTCCACGCCTCTTTGACTTCTAATAATCTCTCTCCAATGGGCCGACCCAAAAAAACCAGAAAAAAGGAGGATAACAGACCATTTCAAACGGGTCAATAGGGAAAGAAAGAGAATGCTACGTCCCGCGGCGTCAAAGAAGCGAAAGCAGGTCGACGGCTGCTCTGAGTCTTCTGCGAAGAAGGCAAAGGGCGATGGTGAGGGCGCACTGCGAAATGGTCGTCTCACCTCCCTGAACGGTCGTTCAAACGCGTCAGGTAGAGGGAGAAACGCGTCGACATCCAAGTCACGCTCACCAGCTCCGGCTGCTAAACAATACGCCACCCCCGAAATCGATGGTGAAGGGAAAACGCAATCCCGCTGCTCACAAGGAAGAGCCCGTTATCGACCTCACCCTCGACGACGCTGGTAATCGCACACCAAGCCCGGAGCCTTCTCATGCCGTCACCCCACCAACCCCAGTTTCAATTCCTGATCATGGTCCCAGCCGTTCCCCAACTTCTTTTTTTTCTCGTCCAGAGCACAGTGAAGCGGCCAGTACGTCAGTGCGGCGTCACGTCACCTATTCGGGTGTATCTTCTGTCCCGAGTTCCAGTACCCCGACTCATGATTCCCCGCTGAAGCGCTTGTCACGGCGCCACACGATGCATATGCTTCGCTCCCCATCTGTGATACCTTCTTCTCAGCCAAGCCAGGACGATCAGTGGCTCTCCTTAAACGTCACCAGGGTCGCAACGCCTCCACCGGCCCCACCTACTGTTTCTCAGAGTCTTCCCATAATCCCACCGCTCGCCTTTGATGAAAATCTTTCTGGACTTTCGTCTCCCCAGCCTGTGGACCCTCGCGTAGATGACTATTGTGTGCAAGATGACCATGTAGTCCCCACATCACAGTCGCAGGAAATTTCATTAAGCCAACTCTCTCCTCGAAGAATTCGCGCTGGCCTTTTGTTCAGCTCATGCGTGTTCAAACCCAGTCCCTTGGACATCGTCCCCACCTCGCAGAGTCAGAGCGAAGTAGAGATCACCGACATATTGTGGATAACGTCTCGATCACTCGACAGGAAGTAAGTTACAGTCCAAACGTTCTTGCCATTTTCATAATTGATGGTACTTTTCTATAGCTTTGTAAGATCCACCTCGGCAAAAGGCTGGCGTGCACTGGGACGTTCTCAGTCCGATCCAGGCATCGACATCACCCATATGTTCGAAGACGACGATAACACTGACAGAAGAGATAACCCACCTGCCCCTTCTATGACGCAATACACTTCCTCCACTGACTCGGACCCAGAGTATGATGAGTATCCCTTCTCCACCAATCCTGCGGACCGGCCACCAATAAATCCCACTCAAAACTCGTCTGCAACGGAGTCAGACCCAGATTACGACGCTTACCCATTCTCCACCAATCCTGCGGACCGACCAATGGTAGAAGAAGACGGTGATACTACTATCGTTGCACCAAGGGAGGAGGAGGAGGATACTATGATTGAGACATGTCCTGAAGGAAGTCTTCCCGATGCCGTCAAGGATTTCCGGGATATGTTCGGTATTGGAGATGGAAGCTATCCTGAGGATTTTCCGATGTCGTTGCGATGATACCGGCTAGAGCCGCATACCTGACAAGTGTTTTTTTGCTTTGCTTTACGGTGTAATCGATAATCTGTATGCTAAAATTGTTCTATTCAAATTCACTGAACATGTTGGATCGTAGATTATGACGCATTGGTTACCTGTCTTGGATGTCAGCTTCAATGATATTATATTGAATATAGTTTCCTGCAAATATTCCCTAAGACGAGTGGATTTACGATTTCTCTGCTGTCGCTTAGGCTGAATGCTTAGCGGAAATAGGTTGTATCACTTTCTCTACAAGAGTTATTGAATCACAAATTAAATTAGATGTCGTCAGCAAGATCATTCACTAGGCTAAGGCGTGATATTCTCGGTCACACCTCGGAATATCTACGCGACCTTCGTCTGCGTGTCGGTAGTGAAATTCATAGTACCAGAACGGTCTTTGTGATAGTCGATCCCAACTTGAACCGGCAGAGAATGCATATCGAATGAATCTCGAGGAGAAACTGCTGTTCTCTGCGAGTCCCTTGCCCGTAAATTCTGTATCCAACCAATACGAAGTAGAACCGTGAAGAATGTGATAGAAATGATTGAAGGCAGCTAGTGCGAAAATCAATACATGAGCGGAAGTGGGGATATCATCAGGCCAGAAGAAAACAGCTTACGGAGTTGTCAAAAACGTATTCGAACCGTGAACCCAATACATCAGTGATGAAAGCAACAAAAACCCAAACGCTGTATAACAACCCGGTGTCCAACATGACGATTAGGTACGGTCTCAGTGTGTTGCTTCTGTGTGAGTCCAGCGACTTTTGTTCCGATTTCCAGAGACGATAGGCGAGGAGACCTTTCAAGATTCGTAAATATGGGGTCTATGTCGGCAGGTTCTGCTTACAAGTCGACAGAAGGTTGCAGGACATGGTCAATGCTAAGGTTGCCGTGGACCACGCTTGTATGCTCGGAGAAAAAAGGCCATCGACAGAAGGCACGGTGTTTCTCATGGAAAGGAGTTCCCCAATGGCAGCGACTAGAAATTCAATTTAGCAACGTATCCAAAAATGGCTGATAAGAATTTACCTATGAATCCAACCCATATTGCTATCGGGGGAACGACAATCCAGGGCGTTTGCCAAACCACATAGGCACGCCATATCTGGGAAATCGTCAAATATTTGTCTTTTTAGGTGGGTAAAAATCGAAATTTCGTACCACGATGGCATCCCCGAGCGCAACTTGAAGATCCCATGAAATATTCCTAAGTAAGATAGCCGTAGTGGTGATATTTTCAAAGAAAGCGCTGGGGCCACCAGGATATGAGGAGCCCGAAAGGGTGACAAAACCATAATACCTGCGTCGGATGCCGACGACAGTATACTGTGTTTGTCATGACCCGATTAATAAACGAACATTTAGTTGCAAGATAGAAAGGACGAACCATGGTCTGGAATGCGAAAAGAAATACAGCAAAGAAGAGCACCAGCTTGTTAACATGAGACCACAATTTTCCTCGGAGCAGAGTCCAAGTTGTGATCATAAAACCTAGTATGGAGATTCCTGCGTCCCACACTGTAAGCAACAGCAACGCGACCGGAAGAAGACCAGATAGTACCCCATAGAAACACTTCGAAAACTGCGAGGACATACTGCGCATTTTCCGGCGACAGTGAATCAGCCATGGTCGGAAGGGCGTTAACAGAATGAGGGCTTGGGAGGTCAGCAGCAGGCTTGTACGGAGCTTATAACTTAGCTCGCTGTTTTTCCGCACTAGAAAGAATCATCATGAAAGACTTCCCACTCGTGGCAGCTGACCTCCTCGTGCCGGTCAAAATGGAAGGGAAGATGATTGAATAGAAGTAGAATTTCGACGTTGCGCGCGCTCGACGACCACAGCGAAATCCGTCGGTTTTGCCGTTGAAGGGAATCCCGACTCCTCATTTCGCTGTGATCTTGAAAAGCTTAATTAGATCTAAAGCTATCCACCCACTGTTTCCGCCGGTTTCTGCCTGACCCGAAATGGCTGCTTACCAGGAGTACTATTCATTCAACTTCGTTGACATACGTTACCGAGTCCTATGACAGATATCGATGCTCCAATGAAATTTTGAGGAACGTGATTGCCTTGAAAACAAGCTAGCGGCTGGATCTCGTGGATCTTGACTCGAGATGGAAAAAATACCTGAGACAAATGATAGTGATGGAGATTCGCGACATTCTCGAGTCCCCCGACTGCTGACATAAATTAGAGTATATGTGAGTGAGAGAAAACCAAAGAGACGAAGTTCAGGGCGATTTCTACCGAAAGGCCGCTGAACACTGTGAGTCGACTAACGATGTGAAGGCCTGAGAGTGATCGATCCTGCGTAGCGTGAGGATGTCGCTGGTATGACTTGTGGGGTGGCATGAGAATACTGAACAGTGCCATATTGCGCAAGACCATTGGTTGTAGGCTACGACCAACTACAGACACCCCTAAAATATCCAAGGTGATGGAGCACAAACAAACACTGAAAATAGTTATGCCGTTCGGTCGTCCGCGTGAATACTTTCGGATGACGTTCAACGAGGCATATGTCGAGCTATCTAGTATACTCACAAATTGAATTGTTAGATGTCTGTTCATAGCGCATGACTTTCCGATAAGGATCATACTTCTTGCCTGCCTGAGTGCTCGTACGGCTTATGTAGAAGTCATGGATACATGGTACATAGATACCGGCAGTACGCGGGCGAACCCGCCGAGGATATATTATTAATGCAATACTATGATCAAGGTGCAACAACGAAACTCTGCTACTCGTATACCGATGTAATATAGGCCAGCTAGTTCACTATGTGTATATGTATCACATCTTAGATCGCAAATTATGACGCATCGGACATCTGTTTTGATATCAGTGTCAGTGCAGTTACTTACCTTGTTACCTGCTATTGGCTGAGAATCATGCATGTAGGTCCAGATCCTCTGTTACCTCTCAGGTTGAAGACCGATGGTAGCGCTGTGCTACTCGAAGCAATATGCGAAACCTATGTTGTAATCGTGCCCAAACTTGGGACCTAGAACCTTTGGCATATCAACTGAACGAGATATCTACATAGAGTTATCGAGACCTAAATTTTTAATAGATGTGCAACCATTACACGTCACCAATCACCAATAATCAGCTGCCATTCGCCGGGTAGAGCACTACCAAGGCGTCGTATTCTCGCTAGACATCTCGGAATATCTGCGAGTCCACTTCCTCCTTCTGCGTATCGGTGGCGGACTCATGCTCAGTACCAGATCGGTCTTTAAGATGACCGATCCGAACTTGAACTGGCTGAGAACGCATCTCGAGGGAGCGCCTCTCCCGAGGAGAGAACGTAGACAGAGTGGCCGTTCCTGTTCCGTAGCGTGAATCAGCAATGCCCTTTCTTGCTCGCAAATTTTGCATCCAAGCAATACGAAGCAGCACTGTGAAGAACACGATAGAAATAATTGAAGGCAACTAGAACAAAAATCGATAAATGAGCGGGCGTAGAATTAGGCTAGAGGGAACAGCTTACGGAGTTGTCAAAAACGTATTCGAATCGGGACCCCAATACATCGGTTATGAAGGCAACAAACACCCAAACGCTGTATAACAGCCCGGTGTCCAATACGACGACCATGAGTGGTTTCAGCATGGACATATTACTGACCCTTGATCCTCCGGCCTCGTTTTCCAATTTCCAGAGACGATAGGCGAGGAGAACTTTAAGATTCGTGAGTATGGGTCTATATGAGCAAACTGTGCTTACAAGTTGACAGAAGGTTGCAAGACATGGTCAATGCCAATGCTGCCGTGGACCATGCTTGTACGCTTGGGGCAAAGAGTCCTTCGATAGAAGGCACGGTATCTCTCATGGACAGGAGCTCTCCAACTGCGGCGACTAGATATGGAATTTAGTAAGGTACTCAGAATGGCTTTATAGGTGACTTCACCTATAAATCCAACCCAGATTGCTATCGGAGGAACAACAATCCAGGGCGTTTGCCAAACCACATAGGCACGCCATATCTGGGAATTTGTTAAACAGGTATCTTTCAAATGGGCAATAATCGGATTTCCGTACCACGATAGCATCCCCGAGCGCAACTTGAAGGTCCCAAGCAACGTTCCTCAGTAAGATGGCCGTGGTGGTGATATTTTCGAAGAACGCGGCGGGGCCGCCAGGATACGAGGAGCCCGAAAGGGTGACAAATCCCTGGTACCTGCGCCGAATGCCAACAGCCGTATACTACATTCGTGAAGGCTCGATTAATCGGAAACAACTGCAAGATAGAAAGGACAGACCATGGTCTGGAATGCGAAAAGAAACACGGTAAAGGATAGCACCAGTTTGTTGACTTGAGACCACGATTTTCCTCGGACCAGAGTCCAAACTGTGAGCATAAATCCCAGTACCGAGAACCCTGCATACCACATCGTAAGCAATAGTATTGCAGCCAAAGGAAGGACAGATACCGTATAGAAACACTTCGAAGACTGCAAGGACGAACTGCGCATTTTCTGGTGACAATGAGTCGGCCATGGTTTCGGAATGAGTGTCGACAGACTGAGCACTTGGGGGCCAGCCTACTGCATGTACAAGGTTTATATTAGCTCGCAGTTTTCCACGCTGAAAGAATTATCACAAAATGTTTTCGGTTGATATACGTCACAGTATATTACCTCCGAATCCGCTGACAGAAACGCGTTCAAAGATAGTGATGAGGCAGTGGCATAGATATCGATGCTCCAATGAAAATCCGAGGAGCGTGATTGCCTTAGAAATAGAGACTGAAAGCTAGCGGGTGCGTGAAACATGTGAACTAGATCTCATGAATCTTAACAATCGATGTGAGGAAGAATACTTGAGACGTTGAATGTCAGTGATAGAAATCTACCGACACTCCCGACTGCGAATTACAGCGTATGTGCTTGAGAGAAGAGAGCCAAAAGAGGTGAAGTCAGGGCTCTTCATATCATAGGGCCGGACATGAGTCAACCAGCAGTGTGAAAGCCTGAGAGTGTTCCTACGCAGTGCGATGTCATCGCTATACATTTGTTACGAAGCGATGATAGAGAATAGAGTGTGCTTGTGCGACCACTCGTAACCAGTCCTCATTTATTGAACACTCCAAGTTGGAAAGTAAACATTCGATATTCCGGAAAGCCGTATGTGTGAATCATTAGCGAAGTTCGAGCAGCTACAGATGAAGCCAGCTGAGTCCTGAGATGCCCAGAAAGGTCTTACGCATGTCTTTCCGATAAAGGGTCGTACTACCTGCCCGGTCCCGTATATAGACATAGATACCAACAGTCTGCGAGCGAGCCGCTGAGGATATATTATTAAATGCTATGATCAAGGTACAACAACAAAAAGTCTGCTGCACGCACAACAATGTAGACCAGCTAACCCACTGTGTGCACTACATGCTTGTTTTGCCCAGGGCAAGGGATATTGAGCTGATGCTGGTGGGAGGTATCATACCGACTTCGGTAACGACTGCTGTGATACTCGAAGGTGGGGTCACATCATAGAGTGGATTCAATACTTCCAACGTCGGATTTGGTTTTGGTTCCGAAGGCGAAAACTTTGCCGGTGCTGATCGGATGAAACACCTGAATATGCATGCATCCGACCGAAATAGATTCCACGTACGTACCTAACTCATTCTTGCCGAAACCATCCAGCATGACAGTCTCGCTAAACTTGTACGTCTCACAACAGACCACAACAGGCACCCCATGGGCTTTAGCCATCATTGCGACTAATGCGGTCCCAGCTCTTGAATACACTGCGCCGTTAGAATGGAGCGAATGAGCACCGACAAGAACAGTTGTTGCCTCGGAAACAACAGAGGGAAGAGCGGAAAGAAATGCATATGTGCAAGGTATTGGGGGTTCCGTAGAAGTGAGTGCATGCAAAAGCTTTTTCCCTTCGAGAAGTGGCCTTGAGTCGACGACGATAACAGAAAATCGTTTTCCTTCTGCATGTGCGTGCAAAAGAATCTTTTGAACCAATGAAGACCTTGACAAGAAATTTTAATACAAGGAATCAGGTGAGAACAAAGGTCTCAACCTAGCATGCGTGAGAATGACGTCGCCATCCTTGATCTTCTTGCCAGCCAGGTCTTGGATAACTTCGTCTGCGATTATTATTCGGTCGCGAATGTAATTGTCAATTTTCTGACAGATTGCGTCCTTGGCCTACCAGACTCATCAACGACGATTTCGAACACAAAGAAAGGCGCATACATCTTGTTCGGGTAAATCGATGTCAGACCCACTAATTTCTAGTTTCAGCTGTCGGATGGCGTTTCCCATAGTGACAGACATGGGTCTGGCGGATACAAGGTAAGTTATCTGAGGCGAGAGGTGTGTCATAAGATGTCGTGAAAGCGTGTTATTGGGGGGTGTTGTATAGTCTTGGATGACCTGGAGGTCCGTAAGCAGAAAATAAAAGTAAAATAAAAGTCAGCTCACTATTTTGAATGCGGAAAGAGTCGCAATACAGCGTGCATTGGCACCACATACTTTGAATTCTGAGAACAGTAGACCAAGCCGGACGATTGCTGGATGTATATCTCCTTTCACCCCGGCTCCCAGCGGTTTCGGTGCGCCAAAGTGGGAGAATATCCGCAACCCACGCGACTTCTGAGCTTCAACACTATCGGCGGCGGCAGCAACTGACAGAGCAGCATCCTTAACGGCTATTGATGTGTCTTTTCCTAATGATGCAGCAGGCTTGTTCGTATCCGCGGCTTTCTTTTGAGGCGTCGATGTCTGCTTGGATTTCGAGGTCGATGCCGCAGTATTCGAGGTCGATGCCACAGTATTCGAGGAGCCCGGCGGTTGCTCTTTCTGTGCCAGCTTGGCAGCTCGTTGTCGTTCTTGCAGCTCGCGACGTTCAGCCTTGGTCATCGATTTTTGAGACGGCTGAGAAACGGGTTTAGAACCTAACGAGATGGGGCCATCCTTGGACGTGGGTGCAGTAGCATTTGCAGGCATAACAGATAGACGTGAAAACCCAGGCAAAGGAGACTGACAATGGATAAGACTGTTTGCAACGATGAACGAGTCAGAACCTTTTGGTGTCAATAATATTTATTTATTTAGTTTGTGCTTACGTGTACAAAAAGCACGACGAAACCGCTCCGATGAAAATGAAAAGCTTACACAGTGACGACGACCATCGTTCTTTCGCAAACCACATATTTGTTCACTCTGGCGACGTAACCTCAAGACTTATCTTTATTTCTACTTTTGCCTTTCTTTCAAAAGTCAAGCAATGGTAAAGCTTCGTTCCTGCGACTGTGAACCTGTTAATCGTCGTCCTAGGGTGTTCCTGCTCTGTTCCGTTGGCTCAGCAAAAAGTATCCTAAAATCAGTTAGTGGAGCTATACAATGCAAGAACGCAGACCACTGACACTGCACCTTCCTAGTATCTGAGGTTGCCGAAGACGATGTTACCATTCGAACGGGAGATCCAGGTGATCCAGAGGCCGAGTCTATTGATATCCCTGTCAACATGGCGGACCCTAACCCCAATGGAACGGAATTCGACAATCTGTATCTCGACATGAACGGCATTGTACGTTTACTGCCTTCTAGCACTTTACTCCTCTCACTTCTGAGACTAGGTTCATCCGTGTACTCACCCCGAAGGAAAGGCACGTAGACGAAATTACCATTGTATCTCAATACTGATTATAGAATACCAGCCTGCACCGGAGACCGAAGAGGATATGATGATAGAAGTGTTTAAGTATACCGAGAGGGTCGTAAACATGGTCCGTCCTCGCAAGCTATTGTTCATGGCAATCGGTGAGTCAACAATCCTATGCGACTCCTGATTCGTACTTATTGCCGAGTCAGACGGTGTTGCGCCTCGAGCGAAGATGAATCAGCAACGGTCCCGACGTTTCCGTGCTGCGCAAGAAGCTAAAGATAAAGAGGAAGCACGGAAAGAATCGGTAGCTCTCTGGGAATGTACGTCTTCTATGTTTGTACGTTAAGTAACACTAACATGTGAAGCAGCAATGGGCAAGTTGGTCAGCGCGGATGATAAGAACAAAAAGGCCTGGGATTCCAACGCTATCACTCCAGGAACCCCGTTTATGGCTCTGTTAGCTAGTTCACTCCGGTACTGGGTTGTTCAGAAGATGAATTCAGATGCCGGTTGGAAGAATGTAGGTTTGTCGTATGAATCAGCTTCTCGTGCTAAACCTTATTTCGTCAAGATCCAAGTCATCATCTCTGATGCGAGCGTTCCTGGTGAGGGGGAGCACAAAATTATGGATTTCATAAGACGCCAGAGAGTCAACCTGGGACATGACCCAAACACACGACATGTGATATATGGGCTGGTATGTGTCACAGTTGCGCAGCAGAAAGGATAACTTACATTTTTCTTAGGATGCTGATCTTATTATGCTTGCTCTAGCTACACACGAACCTCATTTCCGAGTACTTCGAGAGGATGTGTTTTCCGACGCAAATTCGACCTGCTGCCGAAAGTGTGGTCAAGAGGGCCACTATGCTGCTCAGTGTACAGTGTCTGAAGACGAAATACAAAAGAAAGCATCTGCTGTTGTACAAAAGCCCAAACCATTTATTTTCCTCGATGTCGCTGTTCTTCGCGAGTATCTCGAAGTCGAGCTCGATGCACCCCAAGCTGCCTTTCCTTTTGATCTCGAAAGAGCGATTGATGACTGGGTGCTCCTCATCTTCTTTGTTGGAAACGATTTTCTACCCCATCTCCCATCACTTGAGATACGCGAAGGCGCCATTGATACCCTCCTGAGGATATGGAAGCAAGAACTACCTAGGATGGGTGGCTACCTTGCCAACCACGGCCAACTTGAGCTGTCGCGTGTACAGATCATTCTTGAAGGTCTCGCAAGGAGAGAAGATGATATTTTTAAACGTCGACGTGAAGGTCTGTGCTGCGACCCTAATTAAACTCCCTTTTCCTTGCTTCGATGAAGACATTAAATAACATAAATTTGATTATAGCTGAAGATCGCCAGGGTGCAAATGCCAAACGTCGTAAGTTGGAGGCGCAGAATGGGAACACTGTCACCGTTGGATCTTCCTCTTCTGCCTCCCAGACGGGCGGTCCGACATCTCCTTCGAATAATTCTAGTTCACATCCAGTACATCCTTCCCTTCCCCAGCGTCCTGATTTCGCTGCGAACGCTGATTCCGTTGGTTTGGGTGGTCCCCGAACTGCGCAAGCTCAACTAAACATGTCTGCTGCGACGCAGGCTTTAGCTGGCTCCAACCGCGACATTGTTGCTAATATCCGCGCCATTCGAATGGCAAACATGAGTGCCGCTGAAATGCTTAAAGCTGAGCTTTCCGGAAAGCCTGATCTATCCCTTCCCGCGAAACCTCCAGCAACGGCTGATGTGCCCTCGGCGACTCTTGACGCTTCCCGCATGAGGTCGCCTTCTTCTCGGCCTACTGCTACAGCCATGCAGGTGGATAGCTCTCTAAGCCAGGATATTTCCATGGAATCTATCACGGACGTTCCACAAGTAGATGACAGCGTCGTGGCTGGAACTAAGCGTAAAGCGGGGGAAGGTCCTGAAGCCGATGACGATACTCTACCTGATGAGGAAGACGAAGATACAGCTAATGGTAATAATCCCTCATTATCGTTGAAGGTCAACGCAGACGGAACGGTAGATCAAGAAGACACGGTGAAGTATGTCAGGATATTGATTCCATCAATTACAATGCTAAGTATTTCACTGCAGGTTGTGGGAGCCTGGTTACAAGGAACGGTACTACCGCCAGAAGTTCGGAGTGGAATTATCTGACATGGATTTCAGAAAAGCGTGCGTTTCGTGTTATCAATCTATTTATTAATCACGTGTTCATTATCTATTTTAGTCTGGTCAAAAATTATGTTGAAGGGATGGCATGGGTCCTCAGATATTATTACCAAGGGGTGAGTTGTCGTTACCTCGTTTGACATGCTGAGGCTTATAGACGGACATAGGCGCCGTCGTGGCAGTGGTATTATCCACATCATTTTGCTCCCTTTGCCTCGGACTTTGTTGATATCGAAGCCCTGGATATTACATTCGATATTGGCGAACCCTTCAAACCCTTTGAACAGTTGATGGGCGTGTTTCCTGCCGCGAGGTTCGTAGCGTCTGTCTAAATTTTATATAGAGCACTGATGCAATACATCTAGTCGCATACACATACCGGCTGTATTCCACAGCCTTATGATTGATGAGGATTCACCTATCATTGACTACTATCCTGAGTCCTTTCAAATTGACATGAATGGAAAGAAAATGGCGTGGCAAGGTGTCGCGCTGCTTCCGTTCATAGATGAGAAGCGTCTCTTGTCAGCTATGGCTGAGTATTACGACGGTCTCTCTGAAGAGGAACTGCGCCGAAACTCCTGGGGCAATTCAGTTATTTTTGCTTCTGATGAACATCCCATATATCCATTCTACGAGCAATTGTATGGGAAAAGAAAATCGAATAAGGTTAGATCTCAATAGGACTTAAGATTCATCTACTGACATCGTTCCTAGGCCGTGACCATTGATACTTCTCTTAGCAAAGGTATCAGTGGGAGTGCCCTTCCCAACCCTGATTGTCTACCTGGTTCGACGTTTTACAATCCGCTTACGAGTCAAGATCTTCCAGACATCAGAAATGATCGATCCTTGTCAGTGATCTATTTCTTCCCCAAACAAATCACACCCCATCGGTCGGTAATGCTACCGGGTGTAAAGAAGGGTCCTCGTGTTCTTCAGGCCCATGATCTCGAAATGACTCGCAGTGGCGGAAGAGGTCGAGGTCGAGGTGGCTGGGATCGTGGCGGGGGCAGGGGTGGTGGTGGGAGAAGCAACGGGAATGATCGACCAAGGGGAGGTGACCCATTCCACTCACGGCCTAGTTCATACGGTCCTCCTTCTCGCGGCAATGACAAAGGATATGAAGGACGAGGCGGCGGTGGTAACTCTTATCAAGCAAGCCCGTATCAATCACGCCCCCCGCTGCCTCCACAGCAGCAGTACGGAGGGGGTGGATACGGTGGATATGGCGGTGATGCAGGCGCAGGCGCTTATGGCGGATATGGTAGCGGTGCTTATGGAGGTGGTCGCTCTGCATACGGAGGAGACTCTGGTGCACCTCGAGGTCCTCCACCCAACTCTTATGGTGGCTATGGTGGCTATGGATCTGGTGGAGGAGCCTATGGTAGTGGTGGCGGAGCTTACGGTAGTTATGGACAGGGAGGCAGCTACGGAGGAGGCGGTTATGGTAGTAACTCTGGAGGTTATGGCCAATCCACTAATGGATACGGCGGGCACAACGGTGGAGGTCGTGGAGGCAGCGGATACTCATCTAGAGGACGCGGACGTGCTTGGTGATAAGTTACACAATTTTCATATCGCATATCTGTACATAAACTGTAAGTAATCATGTTACTCAATATCTGCAGCCTATAAGATACAAGTACATCAGTAAAGGGTGTACCAAGAAAGATATAGGTATATCACAAAAGAATATGTTTAGTTCAATATCCGCCAATTCCGCCCATGCTTCCGATGCCTCCCAAGCTACCTGCGTGGCCGCCTGACATCATTGGACCTCCACCTGGCATCATGCCACCAGGTCCGCCCATGGGAGGAATTGCACCAGGTGGCATCGTACCAGCAGCTCCACCTTGGTTCACGCCGCCCACAGGCATGCACGTTAGAACAAGGGAATAATTCTTAGCCCTAGCCTTCTCCTTGCGTCGGATTTTCTTCTCCTTTCGCCTCTTCCTCTTCTCGGCTTTCATCTCGGTGCGTCTTCGCCTGGCATCCATGATCTCCTGGTTATAGCCTGAACGTCCATACATGCCGCCATATCCTGCCTGAGCGGCTTCATACCGCTCAGACCCAGACACTTCAGAATCAGAGGAGGACGAGGAGGTAGAATCGCTGTCAACAGTGCCGTCGTCGTTGTACAAGTACATCGGTAAATCAGCGATGCCTGCGTGGGGTCCTGAACGCCTCTCTCGACCTTTGTAGAGGACGGCCTCAATGCCTCGACTGATGAAGAAAGAGGCATTCCATAAGTCGATGAGGTCTGCACTGAGGGTAGCTCTCTTGGGTTTATGAGTCGCACTGGCTACACCAGGAACGGGAAGCCTGCCAGCCCAGGCAAGGGACAAGTCCTGCAAAGAAAGATCTGAGCAGAAGGACGGCGGAGGGAACGCTGCTAACACGTACCTGCACAAAACGAGCCCAGTCCTCGATGTATACGTCGTGCGGCTGAAGAACAGCAGGCATACGAGGGATATGCTCCAGGAAAGCATCCATGCCTTGGATTTTCAATGCGTCGAAGGGTGTGTAAGGACAAGCAGCGTTGATAGGCCTGGAGAAACCTTCCGGGGCAGCAAGCTGCTGTTGATCGAAACCAAGATTAGGGGACGCGTTGGGCATGACGGCAGTCGGTCCCATGGCACCAGGAAGGGGACTCGCGGCACGAGAGCGGGAGCCCAAGCTTCCCTCCATTCCAGGATAGGAGCTACCACCTGCATAAGGAGCGCCAGCACTGGGTGGATAACCGCCTGCAACCGGAGTGGGGGCAGCGTACTGGGGCCCGCCCGTGTACCCTGTTCGAGTTCCACCAGGACCATACGGTCCCGCTGGCGCACCATAGGATGAACCGCCGCTGCTTGCATATCCTGGACCACTGCCAAAATTTCCACTCAGCTTACGAGCTCTCTCCGCGGCGGACTCGTGAGTGCTGTACTTTCGAGGGCGGCCTAGGGGGGTGTCGCCTCCGTGTTCAATGTTCAGTTCAGAGAACTGGTCTGCCAGGGCGGCGGCGCCTCGGTCACGACCGTAGGCGCTTCCTGTGGAACCTGCAGTGGCGTAAGCGCCTGCAGAGATGCCGCCGGGCGCCTCGGGGTAGTATGCTCCGCCGGACCCAGCATAACCAGGAGCGCCGGAAGTAGGGAAAGCGAGTGATCCGGGAGCACCTGCGTTGAAACTCTTGCGACGCTCCCTTGCAGCGCTAGCAGCAGCATCTCGCTCGCGAGCATAACGCAGCTCGTCATCGTCACGACGACCTTGGCCTAGGAAATCTTTCTCCCGAAGTAGCTTGGAGGATTCTTTCTCTTCTTTTCTCCTTCGCTTTTCTTCAGATCGTTGCCTGATTCGCATGAACGGGATACGATTATGTAGAACGAGACTAAGATGCTCACCAGTCTTTCAGTCCGCTCCGGTCAGTGGTACCACCGAGAGCACCACGCTGCCAGGACTCCGTGAAATCCTAGAGAACATTATGAGTACCGCCCTATGCACAACACTGATAACGCCCACCTCACTAGCAGGTTGGGCGCCCGGAGGCAATACCTGGGTAGCCTCCGCGGGAATCCACTGGATACCAGTTACGATGCCGTTGGGTGTCTTGTAGCTGATGATCGCAAAGATCGAGCATTAGGAGGACTCCTTTCAGATGTGAATAGAGACAAACCTTGCTGGGACGGCTCTGTGGTATGTATATCAGTCTCCATCAAGGGAACTGGCGCCAGGCTTACTTGAAAGGGTGGTAGATAAGGCGTCCATCGTTCGACGTGGACGTCGTGTAGGTGATAGAGCCAGCAGCTGGGACATTCTGGCTGCCATTGGCAGATGGGTACGCCTGAAGCTGGTTATTGTAGGGTGCTGGTGTTATCGGGGTTTGGTAGGGGGACGGCGCCCTGTACGGTGAAGGAGCTCTATACGGCGAAGGAGCACGGTACGGCGAAGGAGCACGGTAAGGAGAAGGGGCACGGTACATCGCAGAACCGCCGATGTGATGGAGATGGTAAGGAAGAAAGGACGACCACTACCCTTAGACCTGGTGTGAATTGGACTAATTGGACTAATTGGACTAGATCTTTTATCTAATGCTAATTCCAATGATATGGTCACGAGCAAATGATGATTCCACCTCGAGGCGAAGGCTTGAATTTCCTGCATGATAACTTTGTCGTATGATACAGAAAGCAAAGACGAATCCAAAATAATAGATATGAACATCGAGGGAACAGATAACGCAGGTAATCTAAGCGACTGGCCATCCATTAGAAGAATCTCCAGTAAACAAAGATGATCAATATTAGGGCGATGGCACCCACGGGTGCGTATTGTCGCAGCATTGCTTGCCAATTGATATTCCTCGCCGCTTTGCGATACTTTTCCGAATCGGCACGGAGTGACGTCGAAAGCTGGGACATGCCTGAAGTACAACTTGAGCAAGCAACACTGTTTTAGTGCAACGTCCACGTACGGTCTAACGAATCGCCTCTCCACAGCAGTTCTTCCATATTCTTGGTCATTATCCTTGTCACGTCTTGCAGATCGTCGTTCAGCCTATCGAGTCCCGAAGCCGCAGCATTTGCTGTCCGCGTGTCTCGGTATAGCCGCGCTGTTTTCGACATGAACGTGTCTGGGTCCGGTTGAGCCAAGATACAGTCAGCAGTATACACAGCGCGCACCAAAGCCTACAAAAGCGTAGGGTTTGCGAACAGACTCTACTTTTGGCCCATAGGTTGTGGCGAACTCCTTTGAGAGTTCGTCAAGGTATGAAAAAGCGAGTTTTCTGGGGTAGGATTTGTCGGCAATAGTGAGGAATATGACATTGTCGGAGATGAGATAACTGAAAGAGTCAGTCGACATGCAGTACGCGGGAGTCCCTACTCACTGTAGGGTGTATTGGCCACTTTCAATGGAGCAACGAGGTTCCGAGTTGGGCGTTATTCGGCGACAGATTAATTTAGATTGTTGCTTGTGTTCCTGCAAGGCCTGTTCCGTCTGTTGGATAGAGTTAGTAGACAGGTTTCATCTAAGAAGACACTAGAAATACTCACCTGCTCATCGTCTACACTGGCAGCAAGGGGAAGGGAGTCAGACGCCCTCACGATGATGGTAGAGCGGACCATGAAAGCAGCATACAACAAGCAGTGGAGCTTGGAATCTGGGACAGACACGAAAGACGCCAAAGCACGTGCCACGTATTCGCCACGTGCAAACCTTCCTTTTCTGGAATTTGAAACAACAAACCGATCCAATGAATTTAATTGAATGCCTGCTTGGCTTTGCACTGCCGGAGCGTATAACCGACTCTGCCGTATCATGCGCCTCCTTCCTTAACCACCATCATGTATCTTGCAGACATATTCAACATCAACAAGCAGGTCTGCTGCCCTCTCCCTTTGCCTTTCTCTATACTTACCAGCTCTAGTTCACGTTCTACGGTGTATACCACAGGAATCCCATTAATGTCGCCATACACATGATATGCGTCCCTATGATTATCTGGTGCGTCGTGTATAATATTCATTGTCAAGCATCTCATTACACGTATTCAGGACTGGCCTTGTCATGGGCACGAACCTCCCATCTACCATATTCCCCCCGGTCCACATCGTCTTCAACGACTACCTTGCCTTTGATTTAAACTGGGCATCTGTTGTTGCGGGCTCCTTTTTGTTCTATTACTTTACCCTGGAACCCTTGGCTGCAGTGCGTCTCTCCATTTTTCCTTGGCAATAAATATGTACAAGAGTTCTTAACGTGTCTCAGTTAATGTACACTCCCGAAATGGCGCTCATCACCTTGTCTGCCCTCAAATTCGCCCACCGTCCAGATCATATGGCCATTGCTGGCGCCCTTCATGCGTTCGCTTGGATCGCGCAGTTCGTCGGCCACGGGTTTGCAGAGAAACGGGCGCCAGCTCTTCTGGACAATATTCTCGGGGGTCTGCCTAACTTGCCTCATGCTCTAGCTCGTGTCTAACGATGCCATTTGCAGCTGCCATACTTGCTCCATTCTTTGTGCATCTGGAACTCCTTTATAAGCTAGGCTACAGGCCTGAGCTGCACAAACGCATCGATAACGAAATCAGCAAAGAAGTAACGAGAATTAGGAAGCTAGAAGGTGATAAGAAGCGTGCAACAGCTGCGGGTCACCAAAATAAGTGACCAAGATGAGGATATCGGGGTCTGTAGTCACAGAATCTGTTCTTTATCTTAACGCAAATCTACTGAATGTACTGGCTGGCAATTGTAACATCATGTTATTTCTAGTGCTTACATCGTCCAACGCGTCACATTAGCCTACTTGGTCAGACTTGTTGGAGGCGGCAGGATCGGCTCTCCAAGAGGCGTTACGTATGCTGAGGTCAAGCCTCCGTCGACCTTGAAGTCGGTTCCCTATTGAAACGTACTTTATTAATTGACTCCACCAGTTTATAATTACTTGCCGTCATATAACTGCTGTCGTCGCTAGCCACTAGATAGTTTTAAAATAATCAGGGTATAAGTCTTTCGTCGAAGCCAGAATAGGACTTACGGAACAATGCTCCTTTGGCAATCTCAATGGCTTCTCCAAATCGACCCATAGGCAGATGCACCATGCGACGGTCCCGCTTTTCAGCAGTGTTGAGAAAGTCCATAAGAAGGGCTGTGGTGGCAGGGCAGTCGGTCATATGATAGCAAGTAAAACAATAATCAAACTTACGAATTTTAAGGGGTCCTCTATAAGTACACGGTCAGCTTAAGAACAACGCGATAGGCAAAATAGAATCCATACGGGCAAATAGAATTCACTCGGATACCCTCACGAGCATGAACCATGGCCAATTCCCTGGTCATGGCCAAAACACCACCCTGCGTAGAACGTATCAATTCGCACTGAGCAATGATGGAAGCGCTCAATGTAACGAACCTTAGATGCCGTGTCTAAAATAGTCCCCAAAATTAGCGATGATGGTGAGCAGAGTATGAATACTCACATGCTAATTGCGGAGTTGCTGCCCCCATTAGCGCGACAAAACTCGCTGTATTAATGATACTTCCCCCCGTGTGCAGGCCCTTGGACGCATCTGTAGGGTTCTCGCGCATAGCTAGAATGGCGTATTTACATCCCCACCAGACGCCCTTGAGGTTGATCTGCATCGTCAGGTCCCATATCCTCTCTTCCGTATTCAAGGCATTATCATCAGCCGGGTGCATGATTCCTGACGGTAGGCATATGATCCAATTCATAAGAAGCAAGCGAACAGTGTTGCACTTACCAGCGTTATTGAACTAACACCGACGAAGTGTCAGAACCCGTGGGTACTATCCAGAGCTCACTTACCATCACATCCAGACGACCAAACTCCTTCACGGCCTTGTACACAGCAGCTTTGATATCCTCTTCCTTGCTAACGTCGGTTTTCAATGTTGCAACCTTGGCGTTGGGAATCTTGGTCGCGATCAATGCGGCGCCCTTCTCTGCAGCGTCGAGATTGATATCCGTCATGAGAACGCTAGCACCCTCTTGGGCAAAGAGAATAGATGATTCCAGTCCGATGCCTCTGTGAGAGATTGTCAGATGAAGAAAATCGCGTGTTATTCTGAGCTCACGATCCGGCACCGGTGATGAGAGCGACCTAGACAGCACCTTTGTCGTAAGTTCTTCTTTCTGATGGCATGTACTCAAGGACTGACTTTGTGTTCAAGGCGGCCAGGCATAACGGTTCACTAAGCAGAAGAGATGGGAGAAGAGTGAAGGTGATGAGGCGACGTTGGCTTGTCGCCGTTCGGGAGTCCGAGATAAGTGTTCTGCCTTTTTGGGATTGAGATTCAGCCACTATCCGATCGATCGTGGCTTGTCACGTTCGCGATTGCCTCGGCGAACACAAGCGTGCTACACATTGGAATTGGCTTGCTCAATGTACAACGCGTCGGAGTCAAAGGGGAAAGTTGTCTTTGCGGATGAAGCTCACGATAGTTGGCTTCGCTTCGGCTGTGTTATATCTCTCAATGGATGTAAGCGTCAAATGAATAGGAAATCGATCGTGATGAACATTAAGTTCAAGTTCAAGGAGTGACCAATCGGCGGCACTGCAAAATGGCCATTCTCAAGCAGGGTCCTGCAGACTTGTATGTGAAGAACATGCGCGGTGGCCATTTTGAGAAGATCAAAGACATCACTCGGAAGGCATAAGAGGACAATGGTGCACCAATCCTGCGCTCTGGCCATCCCTGCACATAGTGCTTTGATCAGATCTAGTTTGTTATGCATGGTAATTTGGCCGAACATTGTCCAAAAAATCCATCACTCCCACAGTGCCACGGTATAAGTAAGAGAGATTCGGCTGCTTACTCGATATTAACACCTTCACACACTACCCTCAGATTCGACGGTCCATTTTCTGGTGAGCACGTCGTCAAGGACCTTTCGCTCCTCCTAACTGAATGGCGCAGGAAGTTATCTATATCCCAAAGCCCAGAATGCAGATCGACCTACCCGACCTGCCCGAGTCTTGGTCCCAGGAGTTCGTGGACCTTCTGACGTCGAACAAACCCCCCATCCAAGCTCAAGTCATGGCAATCCAGCCTATGTTATCTCACGCCATGGAAAACATGGCCATCATTATCTACGCCGCGGAAAGACTGCAGGGCAAGATCGACGACTGCAAGGCCATTATATCGCCCATGCGTCGACTGCCGCTCGAAATACTCCTCGAGATTTTTTTCTGGATCAATGCAGACAGGACGCCCATCGACGTCTTCAGTATGACGTCGATCCCGCGTACTCTGGGACTAGTATGTCGTCGGTGGCGAGAGATCGTACGGAGAACGTCAGCACTTTGGTCGAATATCCTCGTGAAAGGATTCTCCAACGATCGCTACGGTCCCGTTCCTAGAAACCGGCTCAGGTTGCTTGAACAGGCGCTAGCTTTATCCGATGGGAAGGGACTCTCTATCCGATGTTCTCTTGACTCTGACGGCTTGTTGGAGATAGAGAAAGAGAGACAAGCTATCCAAGATCAATGGCCAATCCCGACCGCGACCACTATCGTTACGGCACTCAATCGCGAGGTGCTTAGAATCCTTGTGCGCGAATCTCAACGCTGGAATGCCGTTTGCTTCAGGATAGACGACTACGCTTACCTGCCGATATTGAATGACGCCAGAGGAGAACTGGATCAGCTGACGACACTGAGTTTCGGAATGATTCCGGGTTGGATCGAGAGCCGCGCTATTGTCGTGTTCGACGCGTTCGAAGTGGCCCCCAAGCTGCGGAATGTCGAACTATCGAAAATGGGAAAGCTCGAGCCACGTCTTCCTGAGCAACAACTAGTCTCGGTCCGTGACGAGTGGTACAATCACGATGGCCTCGATCTCGATGAACGTCTCCAGCGTCTGAGCAGGATGCCAAATCTTCAGGGTTACGACCTCGATGGCTTCGAATACGAACTGAACAATCACGCGCCTATCCAGCACAGCGCGCTGCGTGTTCTACACGCATGCACGCCTGGCATCTTCACCAGTCTGGAGCTCCCGAACCTTGAAGAGGTTTATCTCAAGGCTGCATCTTTCGATGACACCTGCAGATTCACAACACTTGGCGAACTTCCTGGCCTGATTGACAGGTCTCGGTGCTCGATACGCAAACTCACACTTTCCGACGTAATGGAGAGTGAAGACCTCATCCCCGTACTAGAACGTATGCCAGACTTGAATGAACTGCACGTGGAGCAGAATCGTTGGCACTTCGACGGCAACAAATTCATTGTGAGGGCAGCCAAGTATCTTCGGATCAGAGAGGAGCAGATACCTCTGCCTAAACTTCATACGCTGACAATCTCAGTGCGGGGTTCGCCGAAGTGGGATGTGCCATTCGATCTGCCCATAACTTTCTTGAAGAGAAAGACAGCAGAGATGATCCGGAATCGCTGCAATATGGCTGGCGGATCAGCGGTGAATAGACTCAGGTTTGTCCGGATCTATATATCGGTACCCTCAAAGTATCATATAGCACCATATGACGAGTTCGTCGAGGGTTTGAAGGGGCTCCGAGAAGATGGACTGAACATCTCAGTAAGCATCATAGGCGGTGATGAAACATTATACCGGTTGTAGCCGGAAGTGAGAACTTTTAATATTGAACGAGGGACTGGCGCGATCGATAACAGCGCGTGATTATATGCAACAACAGTAGAAGCATCCACGGAATTGACTGCACGAGCTGGTGAGCTGCCAGTGCTGGACTATATAAAGACGCCAGGTGGCCTCCGATATTATTGTCTTTCGGAGCAGATCGGAGAATTCGGATAAGCCCAGTAGAGATAGGCAGAGATAGAGAGCACCGTACAGTAACACAGGGAACCAGGCATTCACGTTAGGCAGGCATGGGGTATGTGCAGGCAGCGGCACTAGTAAATCTTGTGGGTCAACGCATAGATGTATGGTAGATTATCGGCGTTAAAACATACGTATATCATAACTCCTTATCCTCTTTCTCAGTGTGTGTTCCTGCCTTAGCCAACTTCTCTTTGATCCAGTCAAATGCCCTGTCCGTCGCCGCCTCCACGGGATGGTCATACAGGTATGGCAGAGCAGGAACAACAGCAAGACCGGACAAAGTCGGACCCCATGCCTTAAGTTTAGGATTTTGGACATTGACGAAGGCCTTCTTCGTTTGTTTGACAATGGTGTGAATGGTCAGTGCGGGAAGACCCCTGCATATATGGTGAATATTCATATCAGATAACGATGTAATACCCACATCGATGCAATGGACTGGAAAGTTGCCCGCTGCACTGCAACAAGACCTAATCTTGTCGGCTCTGAGAAATGAGCTGCCTCAACTGCCGAGGGACCGCGTCGATGGGCCTTGTAGGACTCGTATGCAACGTCTCCGCCAAGATAGAGCCACGAAACGCCATATGCAGCCGTTACCACCCAGGGCGGCACGACCGGTCTAAACGCTTCCCCGACATCGCTTGTCTACGGAAGTTATTGGGAGGAATTGGATAGGCAAAAAACGCGTACATAGGCAATATACCGAGTAGAGGCCCGAAGTGCGGTTCGTAGTCGAGCACCGTACGCGAGGTAACGAATGTCAGAGTCAGTACTGTCGACGTTGTCCTTGGTGAGGTGGTTGACCTCTTCCTCGATGGCCCCGGTGACGGACTCTGTAGGCGACATGAACGGTCTAGAGGCTGAGCTAAGATATCGTATGACGCGGAACGAAAAGAAAGAAATGCCGTTTCCGGTCATCACGTGAGACGTGCCAGGTTCTCTCCGTTGATTCTCGTAGAACGTGCTTCACGGACGGCCATCACCGACGACGACGACCACTGCCCAACGACAGGACGAGCAACGCCATGGATGTTGACACACGACCAGCATCAGCATCTGCTAATATCCAGACCGCCGACACTCCCCAGCCGAAGAAGATATCTGCTTACTATTCTCTTGTCTTCCCGAATTTCACTTTCTACATTCAGACTCTGTCTGTCACTATCGGTCGTCGATGTAGTCCCAACCCCAATGCGCCCACGTCGTCCTCGTCTCCTTCGGATCTTGTCCAGGTCGATGTGGACCTTGGTGCTCTCAAGAGCGTATCACGACTTCATGCCAGGATAGAGTATGACGAAGAGGAGGACCGCTTCGTGCTCGTTGTCATTGGACGCAATGGTGCTTGGGTAGACGGCGTCTGGTCCGGTAGTGGAACTAGGGCTCCTCTTGGTGAACGGTGCGAGTTCCGCCTTCTATTCTGACACGAGGTCCTGATTTCTCTATCTCACGATTCTATTTAGGTCCCAGATTCAAATTGCCTCTCGGACTTTTCATTTCGTTCTGCCAACCACCACCACCGCCACCAGATGATACACCCTCCCCAAGTTCGCCATCATCATCTGTCAAATCGTCTGTCAATCGTCCCCGTTCACCTTCCCTCGATATAACGTCGATATCGCCTCCTTCTTCCCAGCCATCACATTCGCCTCCGCCCCGAGAAGTTAAGCTACCACCGCCACCACCGGAGCCTCAACTACCTAATTCTAATGCTATTACGCGGTCGACAAAGCCGGCAAAGAAACGCAAGAAGAGCGAACATCACAGAATTACCGACAACTCTCGCCCTCAAAGAGAAGCCCAGACCCGATGAGATACCTCCCAAACCTAGTTTTACCTATTCACAATTAATTATACCGTGCCATTAAGGCTCTGGATGGCAAGGCGACGCTACAGGAAATATGCACCTGGATAATGAACGAATTTGACTATTATCGCTATACCGATGGTAATGCTTGGATGGTAGGTATTTTTATATTGAGCAATGGAACTATACTAATTTATATTACTTTCCGCAGAGCTCAGTGCGACACAACCTGTCTTCCAGTCGTGCATTCAAGAAAATGGAGAGATGCGGAGGCGATCGGGGGAAGGGTTTCTTTTGGTCTTGGATGAAGAGCATCAACACATTATTGAAGAACAAGAAGCTAAGGCGCAGCAAGCTGCTTCCGCTGGTACGCAGTCGGGTACAGGGAAGGGAGACAAGGAGACCAAAGCTAGCAGAAAGAAGGAGAAGGGTGCACCGTTATCTGAGCCTCCATTGAAACGAAGCATCAAGGGCGACACAAAGGGCTCAGCGTTGCCTCCTCCATTAACTTCTACTCCACTGCCATTACCGGGAAAGACTGTTCCTCCAGCTGTCCCGGGCACTACCGGAGTCTTTGCCTATCATCAAGGACATACTATGGCTTCTAGTGGGACATCCGGCTACTCTGGAACGCCTATGAGCGGACCCAATCCTTACGCGGCTCTGACCCAATCTAATTGGAGGATGCACTCGCAGGTAGCTGCAATACCTGTTGTTACCGCAGCCTCCACGACCACCCCGAGTACCACAACCAGCACACCGTCAGTATCTGTTAATGCTACTCCTGTACTCCGAACAAATCAGTACCACCTTCTTCAACGGGTTCCCAGGCTTCGATTGCTATTACTGCGAAATCGGCTACTACGACCCTTCCTGCCATACCAGATATACCCGTTCCTATTGTTATTGGTCCCATTCCTCCTTCTCATCAAGATTATTCACCTTCACATCCAAACAATTCGGCGAAGGAGGGATATATGGTATATCATGAGGGCAAGCTACTATTGGATCCCAAGGTCTTCAATAGCATAACGGGGGACATTCTAACCAGCTTAGAGCGAATGGGGGCGGCAAAAGCCATGGAAATTTTGGCTGGACATATGATCAGAGTGATGAGAGAGCGGAGAGCCCGTGAGAGGAAGGCTGCGAGGGGACGAGGAAGAGGGAAAGTCGCTGGGAAGTCGAAGAAAGATAGCGCGAACGGTCCGACTGCACCGTTCACGACCGCCCCATTACCTGCTCGAGGTACTAGTGCGGCGGCACAAGACAAGAAGCCGCCTCCAACGCCTGCCAGTGCTGCGCCCACAGAACCCGGGTCGCCCATCGTTGTCGTGGATGGCTCCGATGATGAAGGACCAGCGCCGAAGAAGAGGAGAACGGAGGAATCTGCCCCTTCAGCACCCATACCTAGTTCGGATGTTACAATGGTGCCGCTCACCTAGGCTTTTTCGTATATTATCGTTCCCTTTCTTGGTTTTGTGATGATCCGACGCTCGTTACTTTCCTTGTGTATTTATTGATGTATCAATATGTTGTATATTGTACATATATTATAGAAGCACCCTTCTTAGGTAGGTCGCTCGCGCCCACCTATGCCCACACTCTTTCACAACCCTGGCCGTAGTCCGAATCTCGAGTATTTGTTAGAGCCGAGAGATCTTGCCATGAAAGCAACTTATTGAAAATTCCCTACAAAAGCTATACGAGTTGTACTGAACAGATACATCGTTCATCCGTTTCGTGTCTAAAGAAACCTTCTGCATGAAAAGCTAGGAGTCGATGCCCCCATCATTTGGCATGGTTATCAAGCAATATGCACGCGCGTTCGTTCCCTAGGAAAATAGAGCATCGAATTGCATCCAGATAGAATCAGTGATTGTCGCGGTTGACCTGGCCCACAAAGGAGCACGCCACCAGATCATGGGATTTGGGACACGCCGATTCGCCAGGGTTCAGCCATTTCAAGTGCTCGGTGCAGTCCATCACCAAGATAACGAATGTAGATGCCAGGGTTAAATCTCTGCTCGAAGTCGCCTAATCTTTGAAAGGTGGACCCCGAATGGATCAACTGGATAGACCCGTGCTACAAACCCCGAAAGCAATGAACAAGCTGGTATGCGATGCCACGGTCGACACAGAAACCCGAAGTAGCAGATGACCGGCATCTTCGTTAATTTCCGTGGTCGAATTGGAACCGATAAGAGAACATCGCAAGGCATGGGTTGCTGCATGCGCCCAGCGTTATCAGATGAGCCACCGCCTTGAACTAAGGACTGAGCCCGACATCGATAAGAGCTTCCGTCACATCAGCT
>JAUDZF010000296.1:0-26669 GCA_030407055.1 Armillaria mellea
CCCAATCACTCTAACCTTTGGAGATGATGCAATCCACACAGTACACCTATCTTACACCGCCAAAAGATTTTGGTTGAGAGGGTAGCAGGTGCGATCCCCAGAGGTGGACCCATATTTTGCTCCTGGCACCTTGGGGTGCCGAATATTGTGCCCCAAACTGATCTAGATTGCTCCGCAATAAGCTGACATCAAGTTCACAGATCTCACCATGGTTGGGGACATGTTCCTGCTGCTTTGCCGCCCTATCATACCGAGGAAACTGAGCAAACGACAACTACTGAAAACATACTGACCGATTGCCCCAAGAGCCCTTCATTCTTATTAGGCCCGATACCGTCTCCTCTACCCTTCGTGTCGCTGCATACCACACACTTTCGAATTTTCTGCTTCTCTGCGCATTCTCGCGGATAACGGGATACTAAGCTCATGGAGATGGCAGACACAAAGTGCAGGGGCCTGCCGGACCTTGGACGGCGCCACTGGACAAACACTGTTTGACGTAACTTGACCTCTCATGATCGCCATACTGCCATTATGCTTGGAGTGTGAGAGACATATCAGACTCGACTTGGAGAAATACAGATGAATGCTGCTGAAAGGCGGTCAACCTTCGATGGGAAGCGGCCCCGGGTGTGGCACTCGGAGTATGCGATGCTCTTACCAGACTCAGTCTCAGGCCAGGAGAAGGCGCGAGCCCACGGAAAATCATCTATCCTGTCGAAAAACGCATGCAATCGTATCTCTAGATGAGCAATTCCTGGATACAAAGCCTCAGGATTAATGCATGCACCTCGCGTATCCCTTTACATGGCCACGATGTGCTTTTCTGGTTGTCATCTGCACATGGGATCGTCTCCAGCCCACAGCGATGCGTGGCGTCATAGGATTTTCCATCCTTATTCAAATTGCAAACGCTGCACTGCACTGGGAAGAATTCCGAATTGATCTGGATTTGCGCCCATCTTGCAGGGCCAGCGGTGCTGCCTTGATCCACTGGATCGGGCGTAACCTGGCGTAACACTTGACAGAGGCTTGCCAAGGTACACAAAGACGCTTCTCATATGTGTCTCGTTCCTACTTTGCACAAATACAGGTGGTATCAATGTTCTCAATGTCCCCTGAGAATGCAGATATCTAATGGCTGGGCCGAGCACTATATCATACCCGACGGAAAACAGATGCCCCGTTATTCGTTTGTCCAGCCCTAGGCAATGTATGGGCAAGGCTAACAACTCCCGATCACGAAGGTTTCTGACGGTGTGCACATCGATGCTAATTTGATCTAGACTAATGATGCCCGCAGCGACGGTAGTACCGATAACAATGTCACACTGATAGCCTTCCAACCCCTGCCACTACTTCTTATGCAACATACACTCTGGTATGCGGTCTGAAAGTCGGCGATGAACGCCCTACTATCGGTGTCGCAGTCGGTGATGCAAATCATATGATATTGACTATGAGATATGCAAATTGGATTTTTTTTCCCTTTTGCAAAACCAACCGCCTCGACGCCGTGCCTCGCTCCCCTTTTCACGCCGAACTCTGTCGCGTGACTATAGGACGAGACTTCGTTTTACTGCATAAATAGCTCGAACTGGGCTCCATGTAACGATGCCACGCACGAGTAATGCCCTTCAATGTTTTCAAACGGGGACCCCATCACCAACCTCCACCGCCCCGGAAAACCACGTTAGACGTGTCGAACATTCTGCAAGGTGTGTTCCCATAATACATGGGTATCCTGAGGCCGGCGCTGATATGCCTGTAGGTTTTGAATTTATCTCCCGATGGTTACACGAATATCGACCGGGGAAGGAATTCAGAATCGTCATATCTGGAGGTACGTGCTCGGTCCTTCTGTTGAGGAACAGGACGAGTACACGGGACATCGACATATATTGCGACGACGCTATTCAGTTGCAAGACGTCCTTGCAGCTGGGCGAGCCTGTCCAAACAGCGTACACTGGCCTGTCAACTGGATCAATGCCGAGATGGTGGCATACGTGCTAAACAACGAAGGCTGCGAACGATTATTCCAAAATTCCGTCGCCCAGGGCATCATGATGTACTCATCAGCCAATTTTAAAGCTTACGCCGCGGATTGGAGGTTTCAATTGGTTGGGAAGATTCGAAGGGCGTATGATGCGTATTTGGATCATGAGCCTAGTCCGAAGGATTTGTATGACGCGGTCGATATCCTGCATATCCTCAACGTGAAGGATGGAAGGAATCAGAGAAGCTCGGATATGAAGAAATGGTATTATTATGGGTACCGGATGGGACCTAGGGAAGTTGAGTACATCAATGAGGCGTACTGGCAGAAATTTGGACGGATTGGGATCGACGAAGAAGGCAACACATAATCGTTGTAATCTGTAATTTCGATAAGTAACCTACACTTTCGTATAATAGTAATAGGCACATACTAGTCGGACGCACCCATGGCTATGAACTCTAAAACTCAATTCATATGTTTCGTAACTGGTTAGTATTTGCCCGGATATTGCGTAGCAAGAATGGGTTTGTGCCTGTTGCAGCGATGGGTTCTGGCTCTGGCTCGTTTCCACCAAGTGGAAGGGGAGGATACAACTGCAGAACCTGCGAGAGGCGGCCTGCGTTCTTAGACCAGGAAGGATACTCCTCCCATGGTGGATTGGCATCGTTCTTGAACTTGCGGACGAGAAAAGGATCATCCCGGGTAATCCCCCTGCGCAAGCCAAGGGCAATTTTATAATTGAACGCCTGCACGAGAGCTTCAGCCATGGCCGCCAGGATGGCATATCGGGGGGCGTCAGGATCCTGTGGATCTGGAATGTCGGCGAGACGCCATGTTGGATGGTCATGAAACCAATATTGGGACTCCATCATCATCTCGTCCTCGTTGAAGTCGACAGTGCATTCATAGAGGCGATACAGTGTACACAGTGGGGTATCGCGGAGGCGAAACAGGCTGGTCCATTTGAGACCGGTCATCTCCATTTCCTGTCTGCGTCTGGCTATGATTCCCGGGTTCGTCTGCAGCTCCGATACAGAGAGAAGCGAAGGAGGAAATTTCCAAGGGTATGGATATGATAAATATATAAAGATTTGTATACGGTTTTCACTCCTATAAAGTAGTCAGTGAAAGGACGAACAGTGATATATCATCGCCTACATCCACAGGACTTGTACAAATCGTGTGTTCCTAATTATCCAGTCTCTGGGCCGGAACAGGCACCATACTCGTATTTTGTGCAGAAAGTTCAACTGCATTGAAAGAGTTATTAAATGTCCTGGCTCAACGTGTCACGATTGTTCAGAGGGCACAGTGATAATGATGAAACTGGCGTTGGAACCGCCGGCAGGCGATTTGTCGGTGCAAATATTTGGCGGTTGCTGTTTCAGATCCAGTGCCCTTTTGAGTTTTTTTTTTATTTACAGAAATTCTAGTCCTATTCCAACCTGCACGCCTTGTCTAGTCCCATCACTCCGACTTGCCACCAACGGTACACCAACATTGACTTCCACGCGAACAGGGTCAAATTTATATATCAGACCAACGCCTGCAGACACGGATGGTCGCGAAACAGTGTCCTTGATGTTCTCGACCACTGAACGGGCTAAAATAACTGATATGAATAGCTATCAACGGATGAACTAAGCAGGCCTGACATCGATCCATGGCGTCCAGACGCCCGGCATTCAACCAGAGGTGAGTTTTGACCGGCCAGTGTGCCTTCCTCGGAATATTCGATATTATGCTGAGGCCCGCAGACCAATAAATATCACCACCCAAAGAATCGGCTGTCGCAATTGAACATCAAAAGGACTATTCATATGTAGTAGGGAAAACACGTACATCCATCCCTTGGACCCAATCCATTCGACTGGAACGAGCGAACAGACAGAGGTCCGCCAAGTTGAAATCTATCCGGAAACAGAGTTGGCCTCGAGAGCGCCCACATAATGCCCGAGCGTAGGGCAATCGATCCCGACTAAAGCAATAGAGGGAGTGCTAGTTCAGCATGTCCTTCAGGGAAAGACGTAATACTCACGACGCCTGGTAGTAGTGGTCGCGACAATTGACCCTCAGCCTCAGCCTTGTAGAAAGACGCGTCTCCGCCTAATCCAGCGAGTTCCTGGTATATTTTACCGTACATTCCGCGTGTCGACATAACACGATCGTCTCTCGTATCGAGTGTGTACGTATATGACACTGCTGATTTAGACGTTGTACCAGCAGCTTCGCGCATGCTGTTTAACGGTGAGAATTTAATGCTAGGGATCTGGGAAACACTGACCTCATCGAGGCGGAGGATGTAAGACCACCGATATTTCTGAGAACCGCTTCATAGGCAATTTCGTGCAACCCAGAAACCGGTTTCCCGCCCTGGACAGATCGCGATAAAAACGATAGGTCGTATGAAGAGCACCAAGCTGACCTAGCTCACCCTGACAACAGCTTTCGCGCCACGTAAGACCTCTGAGCAGCTTGCAAAGCTTGTGTGGTCTCTGTGTAGCCCAAACGCTGTAAAATCAGCGCGACAGTTGAGGTCAGGGGTTATGGGGGCGGATAATGTTCCCTGGAAAGATTTGCGCGTAGTTGTTCCAGCAGAAACGTTTGCCTCAAAGGATTCAGCACCGCCGAATACGTTTAGCATACGCGCAGTTATGCTCTGGAAATAATGTCAGAAGATATGTATACAATAGGTGTTAGGTTTTAACGCACTGCGCTCCCCTCGTTATTGCCGAATTCCGTAGCCGACTTGACGAACCACCTCCCTCTTTCGCGAGTTTTGAATACAAGATCGACATCCTTGGGGCCTGCAATCTCGTCTCTTGCCTTTTCTATGCGGGCCTCTACAGAGCTGAATGTTTCTGTCCGGAGGAGGACGTCGGCAATAGATCGTGCGGCATGCAGAACTGACTGCACATCGGTGTGGGATTCCGAGAGCAGAACGGGGTTAATGAGAAAGCCAAGAAACGATCCTCGAGTGCTATTGGCGCCTTCAACTCGTACTGAATGGATATTCAGGGGAGTTGAGAGGTTATTGTGTATCTAGGAGGTTGGAGTTGACCTTAGCTAGCCACTGAGGAGAGAAATAATACCGACCAGATTCGAGAGATGGAGAGCAGCAGATTCGTATTGTCCTCGTATTCGTCGGGCAATACGTTCCTCTTGCCATTTCAGCACTTTTTTCGCGTCATCCGGGTCGTCATCTGTGCCAGCCGTTGGGCCCACTGCCATTCTACAGTTGGCCTGTCAGCATTGAGAGGGAATCAAAAAAAAAACAGACCCGTCGGCAATTGGCAAGATCCAAGCACGTATGTAGTGCAAAGAGAAGGAACTGGGGCGGCAGAAAACGTAAGGGGCCGCGGTCACGTGGATCGGGATAGCGGCGCGAAGAAGCCCAATCTCCTGATCTGCTCTTGAACTCGAACCACTATCTTCTCCCTGCGATACACAAAGCGATATCCCTCCATGTCTTCCTCGCCATCGAAAAGAACGCCTTTACAGGTCGCATGTTCGGCTGGGTGCTGGCTGCCCAACCAGATATTGCCGCCTGAGCTCTGCGACATCATTATCGACTTCCTTCACGCAGACAGAGCATCACTTATGTCTTGCAGTCTCGTATGCAAATCTTGGCTCCCTGCAAGCCGCCTCCATCTCTGGGACACTCTCAAACTCGCGCCATGCAATATCGACGGTTTCTTCATCCTTCTTTCCTATTCCTCCACCTTCTTACCATACATCCAAAACGTCGAGATCGAAAACGCCTTTACGAAACTCACCCATTATGAAAAGTTTTGGACTCGATGGGACAACATCATTCCCTATCTCTCTAGCCGACGTCTCGATCATGTTTCCTCTCTTTGCTTGAGCAAAGTCTCTTGGGGACTTCTGCATGATATGAAATGGTCGTCTTCCATCTTGCATATTTTCTCCGACATCAAGACTCTCCATCTTTCCAATGTCTCCTTTGACAACAACCTCCAGGTCATCCAATTCCTCCGCAGTTTTCCTCGTCTGGAAGATTTGTCCATGGCCATTTGTTTCTCTTTCGTCGACGACGAACTATTCCCTAACGATGAAGATGAGGGATTTGCGGGAATGATTGTAGATGAACCAGATGGAGGGGCAGTCATGATCGAGGACGGGATCTTTCCGTTTGCAGACGATACGCCTCTCTGGCCTTCACTTTCTACTCTGCATTTTACTCAGGGTCATCTTTTTGACATCTTTGGCCTCAATCTCTCTTCAAGACAGGAGATCTTTCTCTGGATGGCCTATTTCTTACCAGCGCCAGCTATTCGCGATCTAGTGCTTTACTCCGTCACCACCGCTGAGTTGGAGTCGTGTGGACGCTTGCTCCATGCAATTGGTGGCAGCATTGAGACCCTGACAATTTCTTTTTTGACAATCTTCACACTCGCGAGTGAGTTGCTACCTAGTCGAGCGGTCCATTTTGCTCATTTTCTTCCAGGTCAGATATCTGAACATATTGATCTTTCGAGTCTTCCGAGTCTCCAGTCTCTTCACTTTCGTCAAGTTGGTTGGGAAGCTTGTGACTGTGCCAAGCTTTCTACCGCCTTTATGCTGCTCTCGCAGATCCGCTCCCCGTTCATGCAATCGTTATCATTCTCGCTTGGTGTTGGAGTCCTAGATAGCCTCGGTGGCGATCAGTGGGAGTCCCTCGCCCATGCTTTAGCGTCGCCGTATCTTTCCGGCTTGCAAGCAATCGAATTCTCCATCTACTATCACACGCAAGCACCCTCGGAGAAACTCTACCGCAGTCGACTCGCTGACTGTGATTCCAAGGGAATCCTCCATTTCGAGTTTCTTCCTGCACAGAACTCATGCTTATTCACAGAATGAGAGACCTATGAGATGTGTCTCCTTGTTCCTTTCTTTTCCGAGTGGCTCTAGGGAGATTGCGCAGATTTGGACTTCGACATCACCCGAAAAGCGAGGCTATTTAACATCATATACTCATAACTAGATTTGTAAATTCGTCTATGCATTCTTCCTACATCTGTACCACCACGTATTTATAGGATTTCTGATTTTCAGCTAGTAGTGTTAATAGCGACATTGGGAACTATCGAAGTATGCTGGACTCTCCACTAAATACGCAGTGCTCATGACTCGGCCCTTGTTTCGTTTATAATTCGATTATGTTCCAAGACTCCAGTTGTTCACTCCGGCAGCGACATTAGACTTGCATTAGACTTTATGATTTACCAAGCGACCACCAAGTACTACCATCCAGTTGCGCGTGGAATCGGTCGTGCCTATCTTTTACATTATGTATACATTGTCATATACATAATATCGCTTTCAGGATAAATGGCGATTTCAATAGGTCCTGTTCTTCCGACGATATCTCTTCCTTCTATCTCCCATGGTCTATCACCTTTAAGGGCAACATCAACGTACCCCAGTTCTTAGTAAAGCCAATGAATGGCAAATCTCTCATAGCTCTAACACATATCAGGAACTGGGCGAAACAGCGAGATCATGTCATGCAAATATCTTTCCTAACAACTAGAGTCGTCGCTGTTAGCGAGTTCGAAGCATCCCAACTTCCCTTTACCAAGCCGCTGAACGACGTTTTCCCGCACATGCTGGACTCCGCGATGACGATCCGTTCTTTCTTTGAACAAATACTGTACATTGTGGAACCGTTGCTTAATTCAAGCTTGAAAGCAGGCTGCTTCCAATGGTGTACACGAAGCTGTGCCCACCAGCCACGCCCAGGCGTCAGTGACGATCGACGCACGATCTGAACACGGATCAGTAGCAACCGACGAGCCGAGCCGACCCTGACGCACCACTAAGTATCCACCTCCTCTTCGATGCTGTCTTCCAATCGCAGGATCTCCTCGAGCAGCTATGGTCGATATCAGCACGCTCCCAAAAAGTGTCCAACTGGGCGGAGCGGCGTGGCGACGCTATGAGGGCCTCTACTCATGGCGGTGCATCCGACATTAGTACTCTCTTGAACGACATTCGGCGGCGGTGTACATTACTGATGACCTGAAGTGGCGGCTTGGGGATCAGGGTAAGCCAGAGCCGGCTATCCGCACCATCAGGCCTTTGCTCAAGGACTGGTTCAGTATCATTGACAAGTATAACACCGAGTCAATAATGGCAGATTGGGATGGGAGCTTTGTAGAGAAGGGCGAGGAGAATGGATTTTTCGATGAAATGCAGATAAGGGGAACAGGTTTGCCGTGAATACGTGGAGAAAGCAAGTTTTTAGATATACTCCCTCCTGACCCCGAATAAGAACGCGAGCAGTTGGATGCGCAGAGGTACGTTCCTACACATGGATAAGGTAGAATACAAATTATGATGCAGACTGGTGTCCTTTTGAATACGCATAGTACCCTGTTCTTCGTTTGTTATATAGGAGTTTTGTTGCTCAGCTAGTGACGGGTTCTATTCTTCCTCCGAGGGCCACGCTACTGCCAATATACTCGAGTAGCTCGACCGCATGCGCCTCTCACGCCTAATGCAAGGGCTAAGGGTCCAACGCAGATCCTCGTATATTCCGGACAGAAAGTCTTTGGAATCTGGTTACGAAGATAGGTTAAGCAGAAAAGATCGCAGTAAATATGTTCCTCACTCATATGTTTTCTGACTGCCTTCGAAAATAGATAATTTATGTCCCATAGATCACCCTTTTGCTCTGGCCAATAGGTGTGATTTTGGAACTGACGAACGTCCTCATAGCATGTCGAATCTTTCATCGCAGGACCATAAGAGTACCCATTACATATACTCCGAGGTTCCCAGAAGGGCCGTTGGACCATGTTATGCGTGATATCCATAAGAAGTGATTTCCATGTGTTGCAAATATTGTTGTCATCCACTTCGTCAATATCTGGAGCATCACTGACAGCTATGCACCAATCTACTGGTAAGATACTCAGTGCTGCTGCTGTATCGAGCCCGATGGAAACTCGAGTTCGAGTGAGTTGGCCACGATGCAAGTACAGACCAGAATTGATGCGAAATCTGATTTTGAGGTCGATGTGCTTCATATTGGGGAAGCACTTGCGGAATCCGATATAATTGGGCATGCTGCAGAAGACTGAGTATGGGTGCATAGCGGCGTCCTTGTCTGATTTGGTGAGGTCAACATAGCAGGTCATGGTAAGGGTAGATTCAGGGAGAGAATGGTCGTAAATTTTGGATCGCTTGGAGCGAATAATGGAGCTCAGATACCGAAGATACGGAACTGTTGGAACGTAGATGTTTCGAGAAGTGATATCAGCGTATACGTCCCTCCAGAGGCAACTGATAAGGGGGCATGCAGTCATGAATAAGATACGATCCGCTGAGGTATGCTCAGAGTGCCAAAACTCGGAGATGATAATCTCGACGAGCTCAGAGGGAAGCTGAGTGCATGAATCATGCATGTCAGGATAAAAGGAGAGGCGGTCCGAGTTGCCGATACGGACCGGTCTACCAAGAAGTAGTTTTCGGCGGGCCCGAAATTCGGACGATCGCGACCTATGCCATTTATTGCCTCGCTATCATTGTCCATCACTGCGCTTTTGACAGACCAGCGCCCTCGACTACATCGTCCTCACCAACCCCAGACGAGACCTTCCTGCAGGCTAGACCATTCCCCAGGCAGCCTTTCCAGACTTGAAATCATATTTTAAATGGAGCCTATCCCTGTAAACCGGCCAAAGAGGTATTGGATGGACGCATGTGCCACGTAACCTCCCGCTATTACCGCGCACTACTTCCACCCCGCGATGGCGCTTCGGTGTCGACCTGATAGCGCAGAGCGTACTTCTGTTCATGGTTTGGGACAGCAGTGTACAGTGAGATCGAACAGCCAGATACTTTAAAGCTCTTGAGGAAACGCGGTTTTGGGGCGAGTGCGTAGAACTAGGCAACTTATCCTGGCACATCATGGGATACATCTGGTTTCAGTGGTGGTTCACGATGTGCTTGCCCATGTACATCAATCCGTATCAGAAGTTGATCTCAACTTCGGGGGGATTGGATATCTGAAACTTTTACATTCGTAGAAGGGAGGAAGCAGTTTTATTAGTCGTGGGTGGGATTGTTTCAAGGGGTTTTTTTTGAGATACTTAGGAACTGTGAATTTAAGGTATCTCTTTTCGGAATTTCGGGCCCTGGTCTCATCTTCGACAACGGTGTTCCGATGACGCAGCTATGAATAGTCGACATTTCTGCCTGGCCTTTTGCGCACCAGACGCATTCCCATCCTTCCATTGAGAGAACTCCATCCTCATGGAGAGAAATTTGGCCGCAGTAAACCTCAGAGTGCAAACACTAGCACTGCTCCGTGGTCCCGAAAACTTTTGTGTACTTTGGGTATCCCTGTATAACGAGGCTGGGCGTTATAAAGTTATCGGGGAGTATGACACTCAGGAGGCCTCTCTCACAGCACTGTCACCCCAATAATGTGTTCTGTTGAATCCGGAGGCATTGTCGTCAAAGACCAGACATTTTATCAAGGGTGCCGGAGGGACTGTGAGGAAAAGAGGAGGTGGAAAGGCTGGAATCCATTGTTTGGGCATTTGTGGAGCGGCGAGATGGGGCAACATTGGGTTATGGTAGAGTTCCCCAGCAAGCTGAATATAGACCTGACGGGAGAATTGAACCGGTAGCAGCGCTGCGCATGCATGGATATGTTCACTCTCCCACAGCTTTCTAATGCGGGTACACAGGGGACGTCCGATTATATCGCGGTGTGGATACAATAATCTTTCGCCATGAAATGGCGCGCGTAGTCATCGACTCTCCCCCTCGCCAAATATTGGCAATTGAGACACATCGGACGCAATGATCCAGAAACACGAAGGACCTCGACGATATCAGACATACGATTGAGACGAGGTATGACTTGAACGGGGACAATATTTGTCCCTGGAATCATAGAAGTCATCGATTTGACGCTCAACGCGAGAGTAGCAAGTGGAGACGTGTTATGAATTGTTTCGAAGAGTCTGGATATTCTCTAAACGTCAGTGAACGGTAGTAGGAATTTCAAAAGAGACACACTCACGAGGCAAAGGATATACTTTCGCCGCAATGCCCCCATGGTGTACCAAAAAGTTCTGTAGATGATTCCACTACTTTGAACGTCCCCGCCAGCGCGTGCTGCTGCTGTACAGGTGTCGGGTTTGTCAGCGGATCAGGCCATACAGCCTCAAGGGACTTGATGCGTTCCTCCCGAACTTCCTCGCGCCCGTCACCTTTTCCCGCCGCCACGCTTGATGCGAGACTGAATCTGTGGCATTTCACGGACCAGAGAAGCTGGACGACTGTAGGCGGGTTCACCTCGAGTAGTGTTGCAGAAATACGGCACCACTCAGAGTACTGGCTAAGGAGCTGGGTGAGGGATTTCAGATCGAGAGACGACTGGCATGGATGGAGATGGGTCAGGACGTATCCTGAGAACATCAGTAAGACGAGCAAAGAAGGACAATGTTAGACACACCGAGGCCTGAAAAAAAGTCTGGGATAGCGAGATTGGGGTAATCGTGATATTTGACAAACACTGAGGATAAAGTGTTTTGGGTGCCACGGACATAGTGAGATTTATTCGTCCTATGATATTGGTCAAACTTGGCGTGCTGGGTAGCTTGAAAAATCCTTACAGACACGGTTCTAAAATGCCATCATATACCCTTTCTAAATCTCTATGTTTATTTCTAGGATTGTAGCAAAGGTCCCTTAAGAACGTTGAAATCTGCAAAACCGCTGTCAGCCAAATCCGACTGGAGAGATAGGTTGTGTTCCCACTGAAGTTCTCGAAACTTGAGCCAAGGACCTAGGAATCACCACCATCCCTACTTCACACCATTTGCGCCACCTCCATTTCATTTTCAACAATGCATTCGGGATTCCCGGGGTGACAAGGAAAAGAAGAAAAAAGTAACCAGTATTTGGTTGGCAACTTCCAATATTTGGCAGTTCATTCTCGGTCCGGTATCCGCCAACTCCGGCACTTTCCGTAAGGCTTTCTTTCTGCTTTTGTTGATCCCCGAAAGGCCTGGCCACGGCGAAAACACGTACGGACATTGCGGTGCAATGCACATATGAAACTGATTTTCTCATTAGTCTCCAGGAGCTCCAACCGTCGCATGTCCTGATGCTGATCTATCCCTGTGTTTAGGCACCGTTGCGGATCCCCACTGCCTCGATGCTTTTCGCAAACCCTTTCCTAAAGGAGTCTGTGGCTTCCGGTTGAATCACCAACACTTGGGGCGCTTTGATCCAATCATCATTCCCATCTATTTGTGGTTGTCTGCTACACCTCCCAGGAGCCGATCAATATGAAAAGTCCCCGAACGCAATCCTCCCTGCCTTGGATCCAGGGCTGTTGTCCGATGAACCTGGGGCACTTACTATATTAGCTTTGGTGCAAACCCATGGGATTCGCCAAATTTCACAGATAAACCGCTCCTTCGACCATCGCTCCCACAACTTTCGCCTTGATTAAAAATGTCGGATGCGGATGCTGCTGCTGCCATCGCCGCGTTCCAGGCCTTTGTCGAGAACCTTTACGACAATAAAAAGAGTAGCTATTCGTATGGTGCGTGTCGTGGCGTCCTCTTTCGTGTTTTTCCTTCTCCCTCTGATAGCGACAACGTAGTTTCCGCATTGTCTTTTTTGACGTGGGACATTATTGTGTCGTTCGGGGATGAAGTACGCCGTCTGCATCCTTACCATTGGTTTCTCTGAATAGCCGTGCCCTAGGTTAACTACATCTGGGTGTGAGTACAATGATTGATACATGTAATTGGCATGGCTCCTGATTCCCCCAAAGCTCTCAATGGTCAATACCTAAGTTGATGTATTTCCTTGCCCGTTACTACCCTTTCCTCTATCTCATGTCAGTAATATTGTTCAATCTTCCTAACTTGGATGAACAAATGATATTGGTTCTAGTGGGGCGAATATCAGTACGGGTCTTTTGCATAGCGCTTGCAATCTCCGCATCTCATATGAATATATCATAGTGTCCCTTGCTACTGACATCCCCAAAAGAGTGAGTTCGATTGGCTACCCTGACTGACTTCGCTTCACAAATATACCGTTCTGTTCAGTTGTATGTTATGGCGTCTACCTTTAAGGTTTACTCCTCAGTGCCATCGTTCTAGCTGTCAAGCCTACTGGTTTTGGTCTCTGATGTGAGTGGATGTGCCTTTAGGCTATCTTTGTGAACTAAGCCCATGCTAGCGGCGGTCCCTCTTTCGTGATCATAATATTGGACATCATCTTGCTTCTTCGGGTCTTCTCATTATACAACCGGAACAAATGGTGTACGTGAACATGTCGGTCTTTGCGTGTTACAACGCTTACATGCATGCACTAGTACTGACTTTCATGGTTCTCTTCGTTGTTGGTACGGCACTTGGTTCACATTACTGAATGCGAATTTAATATCCGACAGGTGACGCAACTGTGAGCCTTCATCAACGGAAAACTAGTCATGCGCTCAACGTTTATTCATAGGGTGCTCTTTATGCATGTTCTAGGCTAGCCATCGACCTTGCTGCAGGGGTGTATTCCGTACCAGCTCCTTGGCAAGGCTGCACAGCGCCAGTTCCAAAATTCGGATTTGTTCTGTCGGCATAGTTCGCTTTGTTTTTCCTTTCTATCTGCGGCTTTGCTGATTTATCTGGATGAAAGCGTTCCCAACTTGACTCTTGCCCGTCCGTATTGATACGACTGTATCTACCGAATGCCTGAACTAACCCCTCTCACAGTCGTTTTCTTAGGACTGACGTTATGGAGACTATTCCAGACGCATAGGTCTTTGAACGGGAGCATTACGTTGAAGAAACTACGAGAGCTCGAGTCCGTTTCTCCACTTTTGATGGCCTTTGTTACAGATGGTAGCGTTTTCTTTGCATTGTAGGTCATTTTCCCTTTCCCCATTTGAAGCGTCTCCGGGTTTTGAATCTTTTCTCCGCGATCGACAGGATTGCCGGTGTGTTTTAATTCTTTGTTGCCCGATCAAAGAAAAAAAATTCTCATCCCCAATAGCGGCGCTTGTTGTTGGTATGATTCCTTCCTTCGCTGTTAGTGGCCCTATACAATCGGCATTTCTACCGTAAGTCTCGATTTTACAAATGACCATACATAAACTAACCGGATTCGCAGTTGGACCATGGCGTTTTATTCTTATTCTGTGCGCACCGATTACGAACGGTTCGTTTTCCTTATTGACCTACTATTGACTTGGCAGGGAGCACACCTCATCCTCAACCTCCGGTCGCGTGTCCTCGGGGAGAGCGCCACTCCGACGTGGAACGATACGCTTGAATTCATACACCCAGGTTCCCAGAGAACCCAAACAACGGATCTGCAATTAGAGGACCACCTTGCATAAGGAGTTGGTCGTTTGTATGTTTCGCATTATAAGTTATGATCAATTTACACTACAATAACTGACGGGCCCGGGGCCAGAATAAATACCACGTATCCAACAAACCACCTGGTACTTCAAACTGAGGCCAGCATCCTTAAGTACAACAATTCGTCAATCAGTGAGGTCTGCGCACCGTAGTCATCGACCACCTCTGTTACGGACAAGATGCCTCGAGAAGTGCATCGAGGGAGCTTATAACTAAGGAGCCGCTTTTCACCCTTCAGGTCTGCCGTTTCTGATTCTATCCCTTTGAGAGCGAATTGCACCGCATTCAAATTCCGCATATTTGATAAGACGCTGTCCAGCTCTTCCCAGTGGAAGACGGCAATAAGAGACGTCGAGTCATACAACCCAAATGACAGTTGTATCCTCAGCTCCTGTAACTGCTGTATCTTGGATATAGACTGTTGCAAATGATGTTGCCACGGATAAAGCACGTCTGAGGGGTATTGCCGATAATGCAATACGCGCAAATTAGCCCAATGTGACAGATCCAAGATCGGCTGTGAAGCTTCAACGCGGTAGCCAGTCAAGACCAAGACCTCTATGCTCCAAAATTCGGGGAACTCACGAGTGATCGACCTCTCCATTTGCGGTGGTGCTACCACAAAATGTCGGACATCGCGAAGGTTGCGTATAAACCCTGAACAATCGGCGAGCCCGCCAGAGAACACCATGGGCGAATGGAATGACATGTCGATTTCTAGATAGTCAAGTGGAGGACGCTGCATCGACAGCCACTTGAAAAGATAGCCGAAATTCGCCACACGACTTTCAATGAGAATGGCTTTGAGAACCAAACGACGAAGACGCGTTCCTAGCTTATAGCAGGCTACCCTCTCGGGGGAGTCGTCTGTCGTCAATCCACCGGCACATATGCGAAGCCCTTCTAACATGGGAAAGGCCACCAGAAACTGGATGAGACAAACGGGATCCTCCCAGAGCATGTCAGTTAGGTCTAATTCTGTGATGTTCCGGAATATGGACATCACAGAAGGAACAACAATATCGTGCATCTGGTCCCAATTGATGCCGCTCAAATGGAGGGAAGTGACAGCGGAGAAGAGAGGGAGTCGTGAGACAATGGCCTCACATAAATCCCAGGTGAATAATGTGGTTCTATCTGGGACCCATGGACTTTTGGCGCAGTTCCCATACATTTCGAGGCGGTGGGTGTATCCCCCAAACGTGCAATTCTGTAACGTCATGCCAGTGGTCGACCTCAAAAATTTCTGCTGGTTATGTTGAGACCGAAGTACTATTCTTTCGAACAGATGATATCGACTCGTGGGGAGCCATGACCTGCAGACGAGGCTGCAGACCACGAGCGAAGGATGGTCCGAATGTAAAAAATCAATGATCGTGTCCCACGTTTCGTTGGGTAGCTGGAAATGGACCATCTGTGTGGAAGACCTGCAGGGATTGGGGCATTACATGTTTTAGTTCACAGAATCAGACAATACCTTCGAATGTTCCTGGGATTTGCGCAAAGGTAAAGCAATGTCGTTGACGTACGTGACGAACACCCGGGTGCCCGAGCCCGAGGTGATACCGCTAACTTGATTGCAGCGCTGTTATTAGCAGTCCTTAGAGGGAAATGAGTGCAGGATAAGATTGGCTGCCGGGTGAAGTATTTACAGGACTGGCATAAGCATACCGAGTGTGATTTTCGAATACCTGTTGACACAGATAAGCAGTCTTAACGTGAATTCCTTGCCTCCATGAACTAGTAACTTGCGAGGAAATTGACTTATACACACTGACTACATGCCAGTCGCAACTTACGGAAAGATAAAAACTACACCGCGTACGAAAAGAAGGCAGCGGGTTTATTCTACTCGAAGTTCCGAAAAATCATGGTCAGTAGCAGAGCCCACGGAAGTATGTCTGGGCAAGGTCAAGAGTTTCCGATGTCTGGCCATTCACTTAAAGGATATGAAAGCATAAGATAAACTCAGCATAATTTGGCATTCGTCGTTTTTCTGAACTTCGTGGTGGTAGATAGAAGAAAGATGACCGGTCCATCGGTCCGATTGTCCCAAGATTGGCCAAGTTAGGCCGAGCTCGACATGGTTTCAATTCTAGTACCGGAAACCACGATCTGCCTAAAATACAAGCCGGTTTTGTTGACGTGCAGGAAGGAAGGAAGTAGATTTTATTAATCGTCAGGTGAGCATCTACTAATGCATGCTATCCAATAAAATCCTGATATCCATGACACCGAGATAACACCTGACGCTGAAGTCCAACTATAGACGCGAAGAACTAACTCCCTGACTGCGCAATCATTCTCAAAGTGTGACCGAGGGTTAAGCGGCCCCCAGTGACATATTCAGCCCAGTACTCTATTCAGATCGATTGCGGCCCAGAACATTTTCAGCAAAGACTCAGGCGGTTCTCGTCCAAAGACACGCTAACATTGGAGGCCATACGTGTAAATCGAGTTCGAGTACTAAAGTGATAGTTTCAGTGGGAAGATAACATCCCTGTGAAATTTCCGGAACTTTACAATACCAATGAAATCGGTTGAGTATGCCAGGCAATGGGACAGTCTGGGATAAACGGTAGAAAGCAACACGGCGAAGCATGTTGTATCATGGGCCATACCAACATAATATTTCCGTATGTTATCGTATACCTGAACAGTCTCGATATCCTTGATGAGAACGGATTTTCTTAGCCTCCAGTATAGACCTTGTAAAACAACACGATTCGACGTATGACGTAACAGTGGGGAGCCAAAATCGGTAACCTGATCATCCATCTACCTCCAACTCACGCCACTACCATCATCATCACCTACCACCACCATGTCTGACCAAGCCGGAGAAGTATGCCTCCTGCCCACCGTTGCTCGCGATGCTGAACTGTGTCTCTAGGCCGTTCCCGCCGCCCAGCGCAGCAGCTGGACATCGTTTCTCAAATCGTGCGTGCCACATCGGCCGTCATGCTGGAAGTAGGACTCAGTTGCGGCGCATACAGGATCGCCTCTTTTTCTGGAGACCTCTCATCGATGACTGCACCGCCCTTTATCCTCTCACCTGTATCCCTTACCGAATTCCCTGGTACGTGGTTCAATATAGGGATGAAGCATGTTATTGACGTACCTGGGCGCCATTCTCGTTTTTCGCCTTTACCCTTTACAAGCATACTGGTGTGAACGTCCGGAATTGTTTGCCGCCATTGCAGATGCAACATCAGATGAGGAGCGCGTGCTTGCTGTACTCAAGTGGTTCGTCGTACGTCTTTGTTTCCTTGTTAATGCATCTGGCAGCCCTGACCATCAGTAATTGTCTGACTACAGAGCACTCTCAAAGGCCAGTATACCTCCCGAAACGAATCCATGGGCTCTGAGAAAAAGTGATTCGTCTCCACTATCTTCATCGAACCATCACTCATCCTCTAGCTGCTAATTTCCTCGCAGACCATTGAATCCGGTTCTTGGAGAGTCAGTCTACGCGTTTCCCATTTGATGTCTCCTCGTACTGGTTTCTGACCCCTGTGGCGATTCAGGTTGTTCTATGGTCAGTGGCCTGATCGAAATGGACGTGGCCGGACGGATCTCTTGGTTGAGCAAGTCTCACACCATCCACCGATAACCGCCTACGTCATTCAGAACAAGAGCAAAGGCGTCAAGCTGGTGGGACATAACGCCCAGAAGACAAGCTTCAGTGGTAAATGTATATCGAATACATCTACGTTGGTTGGCTGAATGTATGAGTTCGTGCAGGAGGTTCCATTATCGTCAAACAAATCGGACATGCGATCCTTACTGTAACGCCCCCATCTGGAAAGCCCATAGAGTATCTCATCACGCTCCCTCGTCTACGAATAGATGGTCTGTGGTACGGCTCGCCCTACATCGAGCTCGCAGAAAACACGTACATCATCGGAGGCAACTACGTCTCAACGATCGATTACAAGGGCCGAGGCTACTTTTCTGGCAAATCTCACTCGTTTAAGGCAATTGTCACTCCAGCACCTGGGTGTGGTGGTGCGGGGAAAGACCACGTCATCGAAGGGTTGTGGCATACAACTAGCAAATTCATTGGTGGTCCTCGGTCTGGGAAGGAGTTCCACGACGTTACTGGTCCTAAGGAGGAGGTGACAGCTATTGGTGGCGAGGAAGGTGGGGAGATGGGTGAGTTTGAGACCAGAAAGTTGTGGAATCTGGTAGCGAAGGGTATCAGGGAAGGCGATTTTGACCTCGCAAGTAGGGAAAAGTCGAAGATCGAAGTGAGTACTGCGTCTATGTATTCTACTTCTGACTACTAATGGGATATCTCTAGAATGATCAGAGGCAGAGGAGGAAGGACGAAGCTGCTGTCGAGACCAACTGGAAACTTAAACATTTTGAGCATATTGATGATGACCCTACTTGTGCGTTCTTTTTCGAGAGGTTTGGCTGTAACACTTCTGACGTTTTATTCCTGGTAGATGAACGACTAGGGAGGATTGCCAAGATCAGTCCTCCTACGGAAGATGCTTATGTCTTCCAGGAGACTTGGCCTGCATCTGGCTAGACATTTCGGAGGGTGTGTACATTCTATTGCTAGCGTAAATATCCATCGTGTTGTAATTGGAGAGCTTTGTGTAACTCTGGACTGTCGTTTACTCTATAATAGAAAGAAAGTTCGTGACTTACAGCCGGCGCGGTTTATACAAGAAAGAATGAGACCTTCGTTAGAATTCGCTTTATCTTTACAATTATAACAACTGGCTTGAAGGCATAATTGAAGTCGCTCACCGTCAAACCCAAACATCCATCATGCCCCTTGATCCCTAACAAAATCCGCTTTATCTTTTCCTTGCTGGGAACCGGGATGGCGGACGACCGTCGCCCATTTTCCTACTCGCTGCATTCGCTGCTTCCCATTCTCTTGCTTACATCTGTAACGATACGACCGTCACCCTACCGACGTCTGCTATTTCTGTCCATCTTCGTCATTGCCTACTACCTCGTCTACCACACGACCACGGGCGATATCATTTCCAATCTATCCATCGGGGCGTCCATCCCACCCATCGTCGCCAGCGCCCTCGACTATATCCTGCTCAGCGAGCCCCAAACAGAATTATTCCAGACAGGCCAGACCATCCCCCAGGCAGCCTTTTCAGGACTGAAATCGCGTCTTAAATGGAGCTTATCCTTGTTGACCAGTCAAAGAGGTATTGGATGGACGCATGAACCACGCAACCTCCCATCGTCTCCGTACACTTCTTCTACCTCACGCTGGCGCTTCATCGTCGATCGACTAGTCCAGAGCGCCGTGCTGTTCATCCTTTGGGACGCTGCAGCGACGTACACGCGGTACCGATCCTCCTTCTACACTGACGGTCCCGAGGAATCGACATTCCTAGGCAGGTGCGCCTTCGTATGGGGTTGGGCAGTGCCAGCGGTTGCAGCGCTCACGATGAATCACGCCCTGTTCAGTGCGATGATGGTGGCTTTGGGCATCTGGGACGTCGAGACCTGGCGGCCGTTCTATGGGAGCTGGTTAGACGCGTATACCGTGCGCCGGTTCTGGAGGTGTGTCGCAAGCTGGGTACCGTGATCGTCATTGACTTTTTTGTGTTCAGCCGTACCTGGCACCAGCTCCTTCGAAGAGTAAGTTTGCCTATTTCAACGTCCACACTGCCTCTTACACCTTGATAGAACGTAACTACCCCAGGCGACCGCCTTGTTGCACGTCTTTCCCTTCCAAAAGGCTCCATTCTCGCCTCGTACCTCAGACTGTACATCGCGTTCTTCGTGTCGGGATGGGTTCACCACAGTTCTGACTACATGGTCTTGGGGTACCATGGTGGGGCGCTCAAGTTCTTCATGTCCCAGGCTCTCTGTATCACGGTAGAGAGTGCTGTTCTCGCCTTGGCCCGTCGCTTAGGATTTGCGAGTGGCCCTAACATATTCTGGCGCATCGTCGGGTATGTCTGGGTTCAAACGTGGTTTGCTATGTGCTTGCCCGTGTACATCAACCCGCAAAATCGAGCGGGGGTATCGGAGGCTGGTGTGAACTCCGGAATTATCGAAGGGCTCTGGAAATGGTGGATTACCTCCCAACAATAGATAGTTTGGATATGGGGTGACTTGGTTCGAAGATGATAGATTTGGGACACTTCCCCTTCCCAGGATTTCAAGACCAGGGGCAGGTGCAATCCTATGCCCTCGACTGCATGTGCATACTCTACTTCGGGCCTACCCCCTCGCCAAAAAGGCCCTAATAATTTCTAAAATTTTCTGAACCACCTGGCATCTCATTGGGTTGATACTCGGACACATGAACACAATGCGCAACTCATTTTCGAGTTACCGATTGGGCGCGACGTAGAAATTCCTGACTCGACCAGAAACTATTATTACTTGACGAACTGTAAGATATCATCTAATGGAGAATATAAGGCTATGCTCAGTGATCGAGCGGCTCACCCTCTCTATCTCATTAGAAGACTTCTTGAATGATTACACCGTAGGGAGGATTTTGGATAACCATCTGTGTGACGGGGATAATCTTTGCCTCAAAGCAATTGTAATTCCACTTGAATGCAGAGTCGACAGCGCAAGGATTTGCAGCATCGGCCAAGCTTGCCATAGAAAGCCAGTTTACGAATAAACGAGTTTCTGTTGTGGCTTGAGGTCGATCTTTCGAGGTGTTTTGTTTTGTCTGGTGTGCTGATGTTATCATTTGCACGCGTAGACGCATGAGGGATCTCCTTATAGGTTTCTCTTAGGAGTTTGGACATGGACGTGCAGTAGAAGAGGTAGTGACGAAGATGGGAGAAATAGCAGGCACCGGTAGGGCGTTGGTCGTATCATTGTAAGAAATTAGAAGCCGGGGCTTAGATATTAGGAGAAAGGGGGGTCCATGGTAAAAATAAAGGAAGTATAGTTTTTTTTAGTTTGGGATGTCCGAGAGTGTTATCGCATTTCGATGGTGGATTCAAAATTTGGCTCCGATCCACATACATATACTTCATAAAATTACAACGCAATAGGTAAAAAGAATGATGTTACATCACCAGCTCAGAAATCGGAGATATATCAACGAAGTGTGTACACTGGCGGGAGCTCATCTGGTACAAGTGTCGTTGTATCAATATCGTCCGCTGACGGTCCATTACTTGGGTCGTTGGTGTACCGCAACCCACTGTCTGTATGTACGATAGGAAGGGTCGATGTCGACATACCCTCTGTCGAAAGGGTCACCAGTGCATCTGGTCTTTTCAAATCAGCATTCGCCTCAGGATCAGGTCCTGTGAAGTTGTCGGTTCCCTTCCGCACATTGCCGGATGGGCCAGAAGAAGGATTTGGGAATGAAGACGAAGACGAAGATCCTGGTACAGGCAAGGGACGGGGGGCTGTCCGGATCGCGACAACAGTTTAGACTACCTTTGCTGACCTAGAACTTGGACTTACTCGGCACATCACGAACTTCAGTTCCTGGCTGTTCCCTCAACGGTTGACTTGAAGGCGGTTGCGGTAATTGTCGTCTTTTGAGATCAGAGATCGATGGGAAATATTCGTCAGTGTCAAACGAAGTGACGCTATGCAGAAGGTTCCTGTTGGAAGGTTGACCAGAGGATTGATAGGACGTCGTGCCAGGGGACATTGGTGGTGACCTCAGCCCATATTCTGGAGGATAAGATGGACCATCTGATAGAATAGGCCTATGCGTGCGGGTTTTACGAGAGGAACGGTACAAGCGAGAAAAGGCCGATCGTTCGGCGGGAGGGGACTCCGGTATGGTTGTGAGAAGAGGTGATGAACTGGTGCCTGAGGTGGGAGTTCTAGGCGTGGGTGGTTGAGTGGGAATGTGAACTGGGGGGTTAGAGAAAGATGTGATCGATATAAGCGAAATTAATTAAGAGGTGAGAGAACTCACATGGATCGTCATAGGTAACATATCGATCAGGGGAGGCATACTTACCATGGGATGATGCGATAGACGAGCCTATAGAAAAGTGTGATACTAGGCGTCGCTCCGGCGCAGTGGAAGTATCATCATCAGAAGGGGTAGTATGAACGCTGCGCATGCGTGTGTGCTGGCCATGAGGGGAGCCCACTCCTGAGAGTGAATAACTTCCGTCTACGGAGTTCCTGACCAACACGGTACCTCTTCTCCCGGTACCAAAGGCTGATGGCGGCCGGGTCACTTCCGAATAACGTTCAGACAGCAGATAGGAAAGAAGACATCGCACATACGTGAATTAAGATCTTTGTTTTTCCCTGGTCGCTTCCCTCGCTTGAGCAGAAAGAAAACGGCGGCCGCGATGGCGATGAGGCCCAGCACGCTACCGATGATTCCTCCGACGATGACGCCGATACGATGTGACCTCCCAGAGGATCCAGTCGAACTGCCTCCAGGAGAGACAGGATGGGTGGACCGAACAATAAAATAGTCGATATAAATAGCCGCGTCCGACAGCGCGGTCATTGTGAGAGTATGCTCCTGCTGAGAAAGAGCCTTGGATACAAAGAAATGTTCGTTAAAAACAGTGGCGTTTTGAGCTGGAGCATTGTAAGTTTCTCCGGCGCCGTCATCGATGGCAAACGCGGCAGAGGTCGATGTATTTGTAAGGTTGCTCAACCGACCATAAACCGAGATAGCTGAGCCTATAGCGGCACGTTAGTTAGAGAATGAAGCGAGAGATACGAGGGAACATACCTGTAAACTGGAGTTCAAGAGAAGCGCCTTTGCTGCTCGCGTGGGCAGTGACATTAAAATCCCCGTCTACACCAGTTCGCGACCAATTGCCTGCCCATTTGATATCCGGGCTGGTATCATCAATAGCATATTTGGCAGTGGGGAAGGTATCCGGGGATGGTTGGTATAAGATATAGTCGAACCAGCCGTATGTTCCAGAGGAAGTAGCATTCGTCCTGTGACACGAGTCGACGGAATAAACGAGTGTGTGGTTGCCATCGCTCAACTGCGTGGATGCCCATATCTGCCGGTGGTGTGCTGTCGCATTGATCTGCGGAGTATCGACTGTTGTCGACTTTCCATCCAGAGTGAAGATCAAAGAACATGAGCCCTTCGTGTCGTAGTCGCCGTAGACGGAGATATACGTCCCTAAAAAATATTAGATAGGAGGATATTCCTCACACCGACGCGCACCTGTGAAAGTATACGACATCGACGCACCCGTCTCGTTAGAGGCGTGTATCGTTTGGCTGTACTCCAGCGCAGACCCGGAGGACGTCCATGAGCCAGTGTACGATACATCAGCATCCTGGTCGTCAACTATGATCAAGCCATCGACACTGGACATGAGCTAGAAGGAGCGACAGTGGTGGGTAGCGAGCGAGAAGGACAAAAGAGCGAACATCCTCCCTGGGACATGAATTTTTAGTTTGATCTCGGCTCGTCTTAAGGAACGCCGATTGTTTTCGGGGAGCGTTCAAAGTCCTCAAAAAGGAATGAGGACCCTGCGGGGTGGTATTTTAATTCTGGGATCTCTTTCGTTTTTCGAATTGATAAATGAACCTTCGATGCTGGATGCTCGACTTGCTAGCACTGGCTTCTGTATGCACCGCTGTACATACAGGGTCTCTACTTCGTGTGAGATGATTTAGGAGGCTGCTCGGTCCAGGCCTTCAGACATATACATCGACATCATCAGTGATCGGAATCTGTGAAAAAGCGCGTTTGGGATCGGTAGTGCTACTTGCCTGCCAAGATATTCGAGTGTCTGCCAAGGGGAGACTAAGAGCCCCTCAAGGCGACCTCAATGATGCCCAGTGTTAGTATTGGGTAATGAACTTGAGGGGGAGAAACAAGCCAAAACGGTCCTGGGTGACGCTATCTGCATGTCTGCGACATAATTATGGAAGATAGAGACCTTGTCAGACGAACGGGCCGACATTGTGATGATGATGGCACAGTCTGGATCAAATTAAAGCACGTGGCTTGGGACATGCTAGTACCCTAGAAGTAAAATGAATTGAAACCTTTGACAGCTCAAGCACTCACAGACATGCAATTTTGAGATAACAGCAAGCCTAAAGACTTTTGAGGGAGATATTCATTGACAAACATAAACTTGAGGGTGAGGACAAGCAAAGATTACACCAATACCTTGACAAGAGTGACCCCATCAGCTCCTTATTAGGAAGGTGATTTGGTGTCTCGAAACAGCGTTGAAAATCGCATAAAACCACCTATCATCGCCCTCAAAGTCCTGTGAAGGCTGCAGAGTCTCTCTCGATTAGCCAGATAGGCGTATTCAATGCGAGAACCCTTGAGATCCCACTTTCGTGGAAGGGGCCGCATCCATTGCTTCAGCGAGTATCCTTGCTGCACATGCCACAAACCCTGCTGGCGCTTTCAACCTCACTTCGTGACCTTATTGCAGCATTCATCACACCAGCTTGTGCCAGACTTCCATATCTTGGTCCTCTGAGCTCCTTGGGGGAGCCCATTTACACATTGGGAGCTCGCGAGCATCATCCCAGGTCGACATTTTTTAAGGTTTCCGCAATTGGTGCGCCGAGATGCCGTCGCCTTGAACTGTACAGACTGCCGGGTCTGCCCATATTCCGGCTCGGCTCAATTCGCGCTGCAGCGAGAAGCTAACGACGTTTTCAGTCTGAAATACATCAGAGCTGTTCAATGTATACTGAACACTCAAAGAGAAATTTGCACGCTAGTACGGTCATAGCATACGAGCAGCATGGTATCATGCTATGCAATTCTATACAGCACGCATGGACAGTCATCTCATTCTTCGATACAAGTCTGATGTTACGAAGTCGCTGATAGAGTTGTTACTAGATATCTAGGACTGTACCATCATACACAGAAACTGGAATTACCTCGCCTTCGACCCCATTTTCAGACTTCAGACCGGTTCTCAAGGCCGAGCCCCCGAAGAGTATACTTCAGGGAAAAACAACTGATGTGCATTAGCGCTCTGGTGGGGTTAGCAAGGGGGGATTATTGATTTTGAGTTTCCCGTCTATAGGTCCTCAAGTTCTACAACGGCGGGTGACTCTGTTTGGGTTTCTCGGCCGTGAGCTCAGCTTGTGGAATAAGCAGAGAGTAGTGAGGTTACTAGGTTTCATAGTGCAGTGACCTGTATCCTTGCATCCGGCGTGCCAGAAGGTACCATGCCATGTAATGATGAGATGAGATTACCTTGACCTAGACAATCATAGAAACCAATGTTGGCCTAGATAACATTCCAAAAGTCAAATCAATAATAACCGAAATTTTATACTCCACAGTACTATTGTACAACAGCCTCCAAAAACTTAAGTACATGGGCCGGTTTCCAAATTCATATTTGCTGCAACCCAGAAACCCCCAATTGGAGGTCCCCAGCAGTGAACAGCAAAGAAAACAAGGATCCCCCGACGACGCAAGCCAGTACTGCAGTAGCAAGGTCATCGCGCTTCCATGTTGCAAGCAGAGCACGGAAGACAAGGGCGGCAAAAATTAGATAACCAATACGGGAGGCGGTGCCTCCGTAATAGTGGTTAAACTATTAAGAACAGATACTACACTTGATCTAAGCCAAAAGGCCAGAGTGGTAAGGTTTTCAAATGTCGGAACATGCCTTATATACCTCCGAGCGACGACGCACGGACCATGTCCATTGTCGGATATCGGTCCGCTAATCCTTCCTTCAACCGCCGTCATGAGTCCCAATCTCGACGACGACGTCCTGTGTTGTATACTTGAAGAGCTCCATTCCGAATATGCGGCACTCGGAAACTGCGCACTCGTCAGCCGCAGTCTCAACCGCTTCGCCACTAAAATCCTTTACTCCAAAGTCGTCTGGTCGCCCACATTTCGTCCAGGAATATTCAGTTTGAAGGACAAAGGAGTGCCCCCAGTGCGTAACGCTCTGTATCATGGGATTGAATACTCAGGAATTCAGAATTAGCCAACCTCGATGTTTAGCTCTGCTTGTCTGCCTCATCATGCACCAAAAGTCGTGTCGCTGGAAATCAATGGTCAGTTCTACCGTTTGTCTTCTTGGTATATGTGCCTATATCTACAGGATCCCTTTCGCCGCGACCGCCATCACTGAATCCATTCCCGGCCATGTTGCTTGGTGCTATCCAGTCTTTCGTGAATATGCGATCTTGTCGCTTGACACCGACAATGTATCACGAAGACCTCTTCACAGATGTCCTCGCTGCTCTGAGGTTGCTACCGTATCTATCTTGTCTCGTGGTCAATTCTTCGTGTATGGACGTGCACAGGGCGCCAAAGCTGGTACAAATCACAGGGATCAATATTTTGGTACTTCAA
>JAUDZF010000297.1:0-26280 GCA_030407055.1 Armillaria mellea
GCACTGGTGCAGGGCCAGGGGCTTGAGGTTCTATGCAAACCTGAGGACGGGTATGGTCTTGGAAAGCAAGTCCTTGTAGTTCGTGTCCACATGATTACTCTGGCGATATACACACCTTGAAAAATATAGATCGTGAAAAAATATGCTGAGGCAGTTAAGCGCTTAAGCTCCGAAGACGGGTATGATCCTGTCAAGTGTCAGTACAGATCTGCCCACCACCGTTGTGAGCTAGAAACCAAGAAAGCATTAGGTTATCCTGACCCAAGACGGCATTGGACGTCTTGAGGAAGGGTAGAATTACGATATACCCCAGAAAGATTCCACCTTTCGAGTCCCAGATGCCTAAGGAGAGTCGAACCAATCTCATTGGAACACCACGACAGTCGATCAAAGTGCGGCCAAAGCTTGATCGGTCCAAGCTTGCCATTTCTTTGTAAAAATACCCCGAGTGAGATTAGAACCCACCGGGAGGTGCCTCAGAAGCTTGCAGCGCGTGGATACCGGACCTTCGCAGGAACGTTCGAGCCAGATTATTGTGGCTGGAAGCTAGTGTGGCTCCCAAACCATCAAATAAGGAGGAGTCGATATTACACTAGCACGATGGATAAGCCCAGAAGTAACTGGATGAAAAAGCCGCTTGGGGAAAGATGACGTATTGGTATTGCGTGAGAACGATGACCTCATCCGTGTTTTGATACCAACACCTACGCGCATCAAAACCACCAGCACACTTCTTCATTTCCAACTACCACCATGTCTGAAAAGCGCGACGTCCACCATCCGCTCCTCTTTGAATGCGCTTGGGAGGTCGCCAACAAGGTCGGCGGTATCTACACCGTCATCAAGACCAAGGTTCCCGTTACAGTGTCAGAGTACAGTGATAGGTACTGCCTTATTGGCCCGCTCAGCTACAAGACAGCGCCGATGGAGGTCGAGCAGCAGGAGCCTCAGGACGAGCATCTCGCCGCGACACTCGACCTTATGCGGTCCCAAGGCGTCAAGATTCTCTACGGGCGGTGGCTTATCGAGGGCGCGCCTAGAGTCCTGCTCTTCGACACCGGGAGCCAGTACAACAGGCTCGATGAGTGGAAAGGCGACCTGTGGAATCTCGCCGGGATACCCTCTCCTCCCAACGACCACGAGACGAATGAAACCATCGTATTCGGCTATCTAGTCGCTTGGTTCCTTGGCGAGGTAAGCGGTGCTTTTTCTGTTGGTTGCTACTCCCCGCTGATTTCCCCGCCCAGTACGTTTCAAGACAACTCACGACAGCTGTCGTGGCACACTTCCATGAATGGCAGGCTGGCCTCGCTATCCCGCTCTGTCGCAAGCGTCATATCGATGTCACGACCATTTTCACTACTCATGCAACGCTGCTTGGCCGGTATCTCTGCGCTGGTTCCGTAGATTTTTACAACAATCTTCAATACTTTGACGTTGACCATGAGGCGGGAAAACGCGGAATCTACCATCGGTATTGCATCGAGCGGAGTGCGGCACATTGCGCGGATGTTTTCACGACGGTGTCGCACATTACCCGCGTACGAGGCGGAGCATCTACTCAAACGCAAGCCAGACGGCGTCGTCCCAAACGGTCTCAACGTTAAAAAGTTCCAGGCCATGCACGAGTTCCAGAACCTACACTCACGTCTAAGGCGAAAATTAACGAGTTTGTGAGAGGACACTTTTATGGGCATTATGATTTCGACCTGGATAATACGTTATATGTATGTGGCTATCTTATACTAAACCCCTCCCAGTCTAATGTTGGACAGATGTTTACTGCGGGGAGATACGAGTATCGAAATAAAGGAGTGGATATGTTCATTGAGTCGCTCGCACGTGCGTTTGCATTTTCCTTCTCTGATTTATTTATCAGACAACATATATAGGACTCAATTACCGTCTGCAAAATTTGGGATCCTCTGTAACGGTTGTCGCTTTCATCATCATGCCCGCCGCGACCAACTCGTACACCATTGAAGCTCTGAAGGGTCAAGCAGTGACGAAGCAGCTACGGGACACTGTAACAGAGATCCAAAACCGGATAGGCGCCCGGCTCTTTGACCATGCAGCGAGATCCCATGGGTACGTGTCATGTGCATCCGCTCATCGCAGCCGATACCAATTAAACACTGTAGCGAAATCAAGGCGATTCCAACTTCTGAAGAACTCCTGTCCGCCGAGGACATTGTCCTTCTCAAGCGACGCATATTCGCACTTAAACGCAACTCTCTTCCACCTATAACGACACACAACATGTCTGATGACGCCAATGATCCCATTCTCAATCAAATCCGGAGGGTGAGGCTCTTCAACCACGCCCATGATCGTGTCAAGATCGTTTTCCATCCTGACTTTTTGAACTCCAACAATCCAATTTTGGGCCTGGACTACGAGGAGTTCGTGAGGGGATGTCATCTAGGCGTGTTTCCGAGTTATTACGAACCATGGGGGTATACCCCAGCCGAGTGTACTGTGGTATGTCAAACCCAGACTATCTTGACTATTGTAGTACTCACCCATTTCGGTAGATGGGCATTCCGAGCGTGACCACTAACCTCTCCGGCTTTGGGTGTTTCATGCAGGATCTCATCGAGCGGCCTGAAGACGAAGGCTGCTACATCGTTGACCGGAGGTCACAAAGTGTCGAAGACTCTGTGAACCAACTGACGGAACACATGTTCACCTTTTGCAACAAGACGCGTCGACAGCGAATCAACCAACGGAACCGCGTAGAGCGTCTCAGTCCGTTGTTAGACTGGAAGAATCTGGGGATTGAATATAGCAAGAGCCGGCAATTAGGTTTGAGGCGAGCTTACCCTGATGCGTTTTACGGGGAGGGAGAACTTGACGAGGACGAAGATTACTTTGGTGGTGGGGTCGGAAGGATGCCTCCCTTGAGCGTTCCCGCCAGTCCGAGATTGAGGGGTACTGCGACGCCTGGCGATATCGGAACGCTGACGGAAGAGATGCAGAGATTGGAGACGAGTGATTACCGGGGCCAAGCGTGGCCTGGTGGAGTCGACGAAGATGACTCATATCCATTGTGAATTCTCTTCTTTCGCTTCTTAGTGGAACCTTTGCTGATTCTTCTCACGCTCTAGCCCTTTGGTGATGAAGGTAAGATCGAGGAGCGGGAGCGTCATGAGTGGTGCAAGTACACCTGGTGGGAGCACTTTCCGGAGTTTGAGCGAGGGCGACCTGAAGAAGGCGGATGCGGCCTTGAACCAAGTCAGCGTGAATGGCATCCATTGATGATCAAAAGTTGACCGGGGAGGTTGCTGTCCATAACATGGTTCCAGAAATGCATATCAAAAGTACATACTCTGTCAACATTTTCCCTTACCTACAGTTCATGTTTCTTAGTCTTTCTACACATTTATTTATAGTATTTGTAAGCGTACTACAGACAATGGATATTTGAATACCCCTATCGTATTCTCTTGCTTTTTCTGAATCGATGCTTGCGGTGAATATATTCGAGAAGACAGACTACTCTTCAAGCGCTTCGCCTTTCTCTTGGATCCATCCATATGCTCATCACCATCCAAGTCTCTCCAGACACTCGAAAACCTGCCACAAAGCGACCAGTCCAAAACTCAGAGCACCAAACTCCCTGGAACGGCGTAGACTAAAATCCCAAGCACACCATGCATTCTCCAGACCCGTCGTTAGCACCTCTCTCGTGGCCATCTCCTCCAGACCCCCCAGACCCTGCTGTACATCTCTCACTGCTTGCGAAGCCTGATCTGCAATGCGCTGAATCCGATCTCTCCTCGCGCTATTGGATGTACACTTGGCTGAAATGGTGCCCACGACGACCTCCGCCTCTGAAAGTTTCGTATTCGTGAGAGCTTGGGTGATACAGATATATCGGATTTCATCCTCATACTGCTTGAAGAGAGTCGCGATTTCGCGAGATGTTCCGTCAGGGGGAATGTATGGCCAGAAATGTTTCTCGACGAAGGGTGTGAGCTTCAATGATAATGCATCTGTTGAGAGGTCTGAAGCAGTGGTCGGCGGATTGCGTTTTTCTGGATCTTTCCAGCTAATAGAGCGGTACATGAATCCCAGGGCCCTCCGCGACTCGTAGTAGTCCGTTTTACGAGGGTCGACGACTTCACCAGCTTGCCAATCAGGTTTTTGGGGCCTGTCGGGTACCCCTTTGAGCACTACGGGTACTCCTTGTTTAGGATAATCTACGGCCTGTTCAAGATTCAAAACTTTGATGTCGAACAATCCATTGAAGAGCGCACCTGAGAACAAAGCTCTGCAAGTGTTTCACAGTGTTTGTGGTAGATGCCCTCCTGTGAGGTGAATATTAGTGGACAATAAGCTATTTTCACAGGAAGAGATGATTTACCTTCTCTTGGTCTGCGTGCCAACAAGCAATTGTGAGATACATGTTGTTGCGAGGACAATTTGATCATACCTGCGATTCTAAACAGTCTACCAGACAAAGTACCCTGAAGATGACATCAGACAGGCGAGGAGAAGTATGTATAGAACATATGTACCAAAACGTCGGAGTCAATGTATTGCACAACAAACTTGATGATATCATTGACATCGCATTCTCTTAGTGTTCCATCTTCATGCGTAGCCTGGTAAATCTCCCCTGGAGGATACGATGCAGGCGGATCTACTGTTGAGGGTTGTAAATCGGCGTTTGGGATGATAATAAATGTATCGCTAAATGCCAATCGAATGAGTGGTAAAACATCTAATGAGGAAATGACCAACCCGTCCAAATCACCGCCACCCAGCATCGAGGGAAATGATCGTTCACCTGAACCATGGTAAGAAAATGCATACCTCAAGCTAGCTATTGGGTACCTACCAACGGTCGGGAAAACCATCACATTTCGAAGATGTGCGAACGCACAAAACTTGTTTTCGGGAGGTTTTACAGCTATAACTTGCTGGACTGTGATTTTGATGAGAGAATGGCAATCGAGGCAACGAAATAATGTCCCCACCGTCCCCAGGATGCGTCAGAGGATGCCGATAGACTGTACATGGGCCCTCAAACCAATAGGGCTCTTCACCAAGCCGCTGAATACAAGCTAGAAATAACATTAGAGACTACTTGATGCGGAATCAGTTAGCAACCGACCGTATATGTTACGCTTCTTGAGAGTGAACACATTCGTATACCCCGCTTTCTCATAGGTAGGACCTTCATCTGGAACACCAACAAGTTGATAACTGCCAGGGACAGGAATTCTGGCCCGGTGCCTGATGTCTTGTAAAACATGTATCTTTCCTACTTGTCGCAACTCCTTTAGAAAGGGTGTATCGATCCCAGGGGTAGCGATGTCCAAACCTAGATCCGAGAGTCGGCGAATGATATAAGATAACCGGTAGACGTTGCCTAATGAATGCTTTTCCAAGATCTCGGAGAATTGTTTCATTGAATCGTCAATGGTTTTCGCATTGGCCTCTGCGTCATCTTGCAGTTCCTGGAACACCTCCCTTCTCACACGTTTGTCCTCCAAAATCACGACTAATGGCCTGTGAAGGTTTAATATAAGTAACAACACACTTGAAATACAACTACGAGAGATCACCTATTGAGATATGACGGCATAGGCCTATTGAAATAGTTTGCTATCTCGATGTTCCCCTCCGTTGCTCGGGAGTCTGTGAACTTCCCCATACTAGGCCTCAACCGCATCCTGATAGGGCGATCATCAAGTCTCGGGTTCACCGCAACAACACCTTTATAACCTAAAAAACGAATTTGATACTATAGCGTGTTAACCAGAGACCTTTTGGCACAGAGAAGCTGTAACTTACCGCTGATGGTTGTATCAGATTTTGGCCGTGATCTCCACGGCCCTGGCATAGGCGCTGCCAGATCTCGTTGCCCAATGACTTTGATATGGTACCCGCGCCGTCCGTATGCAGATATGGCTTCACACCCAAATCCTCCACCTCGGTCCACTGATTCATTTGAATGGTGACTGAAGGATTGGTTGAAGTAAAAGCCTGGCCAAGTCTTGCCGCCCACCTAGACGGCATTGTCATGGGCACTAGAAATTCTGCGTGGTCACCTGCGTGGTACCACGCTAGCGTGGTGCGTGGCCACGCAGCCACGCAGGTCCTTAGTTGAACTTGACTTGAACTTGACTTCAATGTACAGATTTACTCTGTGCTAGTGACGACATTCGCTACGTATACAATTATTTCTAGTCCTCTGTCATTGGTGACCTATCCTGTATAAAAGATGACCCCCATCCGATGAATTTCCACAGATCGGTTCGTCCCAATTTGACAAATAAGATGTTCAAATTTAATGTTTCTCCGAGCGACAATACCATGAACGTACATCTTAATGATTTTGACAGTGATAAATGTCAGAATGGGGGTACTCTCTCGACTTAGCTGATTGAAAATGCACACCCAAAGATTCTCTCTTGTTATGACTCTCAATACCACATGAATCGGATGTCAATTTATTATTCATAGTGTGCATACTGACCCACATGATCATAAAACTCACTTAGAGATGAACATTTCCTATATGAGAATTTATGCTAACCACGCAACCCGCCACGCCAGTGTACCACGCAGCCACGCAACCACGCAGGCACACCACGCAGGCTTACCACGCACGACCACGCGGATTAACCACGCCACCACGCGGACCACGCAGGCACCACGCAGGCACCACGCATGATTCCTCGCCCTGTTTATGATGTTATTCATGCTGTGCCATCAATTGAACAATATACCAGTGCATTTTATGTGTTCAACTCGCCAAATTTTGTTTCGGGTCCACACTATAGGTATTTATTATATTTATATAGCATTATTATGCACAACAGCTGTCAAGGCAAGTCCAATTAATCATCATCAAGCTCATTGGTAAATGTCTTACCAAGTTATCAAACATGTCGACGTTTCTTAAGGATTGGCCGTGGCCGTGGCTCAGAGTAATCCTTAGGTTCCCTTGTAGCAGATCGTTTGGGTGGCTCTTTCAGTTGATTCTCATGAGTCGTCCCATCCTCATATACATAGCTAGGCCCTGGCTAATGTTTGGAAATCAGCGTGGCCTTTAGGTGAATCGAAACAAATATAAATTACCTCTACTTCAGATTCTGTTCCGAATCTGTAGTCATCATCATGATTGACAGCATAAGGATACCAATTGTCCTGATGGCATCCTACATCAAGGCCCCACTGTTGGTTACCCGCTGCACCTGCTTCTTCAGTCTGGCTGAATAATCAGAACTCGAGTATTTCATGTGCCTCGAGATCAATATCGACAATTGTAAAATTGGCGTCCATATGCTTATCCATGTATTCCCAAGTCTTCTCTAAGAGAGTCGGCCAACTTTTGTGGTATTTGGATAAGAGGGTGTCTTGTAGGCGACTGGCCATGAGGAGAGTACGAGAATGGGCCATTGGAAGCAAGCTGATCCACTCAAGGCGACGCTCTTTTGCACCGGGAACCATGCTATCAAACCAGGTATTCAATGCTGCTTGGTCATCTTGAGAGATACCACCCGTTATTGGGATAACAGAGGAATGAGGATCCCTTTTCTCCTTGTGTAGCCAACCAATTGCCGGGACTTCATCAACAGATGCAGAACCTGGCCTCTCGAGAAGTTCTCTGAGTGTCTCAATGTGAGGTGAAAGTGCTTTGTCAACCTCAGCTGTGAAAGGAAGTAAATTTGGCGTGATCATAAGCTCATCCTTTTGATCTTTGACCTCCCAGGAATGTCAGAATTTCCCTAACTGAGTTTTGTTAAGTAAATGTACACATCAACATAATAGAATACTGACTCAAATCTGTCGGCGACCTTTTTGGTCCTGCCACAGCTCATCGACAATGTCATTCTCATGAACCAGGGTTACTTCTCCAGGAATGCGAGGTGAACCTTTGACAAAGTGATTGAAGCGCAACCACTTTACAGTCCAAAACTTGCCTTCAACATCTAGAAGGTGAACAACATACCAGAACACTCCATCTCTTGCAAGAGCTGCTTTTCCGATGCTGTTCATTCATGCAGATGTTAGTACATATATATTCATGTTCTAAAAAGAACTCACAGTAGGTGCATTTGAACAGATACTCCATGAGAATGCACAGAATTCCTGTGTTAGAAGTCATACCTTCGACAGTAAATGAAGTTGAGGTATTGTACTCACAGTCTCTTTGATTCTCGCTTCCTAAAGTCTTGATATCCATGCAGTCGCTCTCCGATTATATCAATACTGCATCTGTGGCATTCAAATTTCACCTTTGGGGAGCTTAAGAATGGTGGACATGCCATGCCATTGAGGCCACGCTGACAGGCGAGGTGAGACCAGAATCCACAGCTATCACAACAGACACCTTTCTCAGGTGTCGTGAAATAATCTGAGTTTCCACTGGTCCCACAGCGACATCGGAAAATCATATCTGGTTCACTCGATCCAGATGAAGACTTGTTGGAAGGTGATTGACTAGGAGGTACAATGTGCCGAGCTTTCAAAGGTCACATCTCAGCAACAGGGCTTTTGGAAAGATTTTTGGTAATAGCAGGTTGTTTTCTCGACTGTTTTGATTGCTCCGGCCTGTCCACAGGTGTAAGATCCCTCTTGTATGGAATCGGAGATGCTGTATACTTTTGAATCTCAGAATCTGAAGACCGCCACCAGATTTCGTCATTGGTAAATTCCTGATAACTGTGTCTTGTAAATGTGACATCAGGAATAATGTTCATGTCATGCGAGTCAAATGATAACCCATGGACCCTTTCAGCAATACCCAATTGTGCCTCAAGGAATGCTTTTTGTGTGATGTGACCTTCACGGAGTTGATAAAGGACTGCATGAGTGCGAGAAGACTCTCCAGGCCTAGTAATGACCTCTCTGCCTATCATATGTGTTGCTAATGTTGCCTTTGGCTCATGAACAGCATAGCCTTTGTTCTTCATGCCATCATAGATGTAAATAGCATAGTCTTGGCCATCCAGAGTTGGAGTTACATAGCGGGTCTGAAAATGATTCCCGTTGATAAGAAAGATACGAGCCATGGGGCAAAAAGAATTCTGCGTGGCTGCATGGTAGCTGTCATCAGTGTGGTTTGACGTGCCCTGATTGGTGTGGTTGGCGTGGTTGCCATGTCACTCACAGGGGTAGTCAATGTCGGATCAAATATCATAGTAGAGATTATTTATATATTTTTTCGAGTCACCTCAAGGCCACGCTGACTTCCAAACATTAGCCAGGACCTAGTTATGTATATGACGACAGGATGACTCATCAGAATCAACTGAAAGAGCCCCCCAAATGATCTGCTACAAGGGAACCCAAGGATTACTCTGAGTTGTGGCCACAGCCAATCCTTAAGAAACGTCGACATGTTTGATAACTTGGCAAGACATTTACCGATGAGCTTGATGACAATTAATCCAATTTCCTTGACAGCTGAAAGAAGCCATCATGCATAATAATGCTGTCTGAAGGCTGTACTGTCGCTGCAAGGAACCGACTCAAGAAACCTAGCAGAATTCTGAGTTAAAACTGGAGGGAAGTAGCACATGACTAGAATACATCATATGAATACAATCAATACCTATAGTGTGGACCCAAAATGAAATTTGGTGGGGGAAAACTGAACCGATCATAAGTCAACTAGTTCCGCTTGAGTTGAATACATCAAATGCACTGGTATATTGTTCGATTTACTGCACAGCATGAATAACATCATAAACAGGGCGAGGAATCATACATGGTACTTGCATGGTGCCTGCATGGTGCCTGCACGGTCTGCATGGCGGCATGGCCAATCAGCATGGTTGAGCATGGTGTGCCTGCGTGGTGTGCCTGCATGGTGGCATGGCAGCATGGCAGCGTGGTACATGAGCATGGTCAGCTGCATGGTCGAGGGTTAAATTTCAGAGAAAAAAGTAACTTTGTTAGTGTGTTTTATAGCCAACTGGGATAGTACTCGATGCATCGAAGCTCTATTGAAGCTGTATTCATGCGAAATGCATGGGTAATTTATGTGTACAACACAAGTTTAAAAATTTTAAGCACTTAGAACGAGAGAGCACCAAAATTTCAACGTATGACTGTCCCAGAATCATATATACATACATTTATGATGTGCTGGTAGCTAGAAATCATAAATCCGAAGTTCCACACACTGTACTTTGCAAGACTTGGGCTCAAAAATCATTTTCCTACCCACTTATGCTTGCTCCAGATAATTCATGTTTGAAAGCAAAACAAACATACTGATATCTAACAAAAGATTTCTGAGCATTGCAGAGTATATATATATATTAAATTTATTGTGTTCAACCGGAGTTGAACAAGTGACGTGTGTGGCTGCATGGCCATGCACCACACTAGCATGGTACCATGCAGGTGACCATGCAGAATTTCTAGTGCCCCGAGCCATGATATTGTATACGATTTCATGATTCTGGTCATCTTTTATAGATGTCACCATGAAAGTTGCTGGAAAGTCCCAATCTTTGGGGTCTTGTTCATTGAGCGAAAGTGTCAGAACAATGGAAAGCAATAGATAGAGGTCAACAACAGTAGGTTTTCCTGAACAAAAGGATTCTCCTTCAGAATTCTGCCAGCATACATCCTGATGCTGTCCTGCTTGATTTGCCTGTGTCAGTCGTTGAAACCATGTCTCGATGCGACCACTAAAATGTATGACTTCCTCCGTGGAACCTGGTGGATAAAAAATAGTTGTCTTTCTAGGTTGATAAACTTGGACATGAGAGAGTGTATTTTGTTGCTCATGTTGAGACCCATCTTGACTCCCTCAGCATGTTTGAAGAGTGATATATGTTCCACAAAATACTGAGTGGATAGTAATGTCACTTCCAACAAACTGACTAGACACAACATCATGTAGCCAGGACTGTAAATATCATTATTTCTGTTGAAACCAAGGAGAATAAGCAAAAACCTACTATTGCTGGTTGTGGATCATAAATGTCTCCATACAGTATTTTGTTCTTCCATAGAATAGTGCAGAAATGGTCACGTTTAGTTAGCAAAGTCGATTGGTTCAGTGAGGCATCATTTGGTGAAGCCAACACTCACAGACTATTGAGGGCTAAGTAAAGGCTGTTTAGGAGTGGTGGTTTGGACTCATTAACCTGTCGAAATAAGGAGGAGAACAATAGCCATTGCGAAGCAAGTGCTGCTGAAAGTGCCATCAATGAAGAGTCAAGCCAACAGGAATTGTTTGACCATGGATATCCTAGTTGTGGAGGAAGAAATTTCGAAGGAGCTAGCCATTTAAGATTGTCCTCAAACTGCACCTGCGATTTTTTTGAATTTGCGCGATGAAGTTCTTGTCATGTATTGGGAGGCCGTCCATCATTTTTCTTCTGGTGAGAGACAATTGGCTGGGGTGCTCGAGATGGCTTGGTATGCCCAATTGTTTCCGCATATACTTTCCAGGGCTCCGCACATCCATAGCGGATTGGAGAACCGACTGTAATTTAGGTGTTTGAGTAAAACAACAAGAGATAGTTTGAACACATACCCAAAGCAGCGACATTCAATTGCTCATAGTAGTTAGCCATGGACAAAAGACCTTCAAAGCCTTCCATCACATCATGATTGTGACCAGCACCTGAGTAAAGCTTCCAGTGCATTGCCTCTTCTGCATTTGTACTTCCCGGAATGGAATCCCATATCTCTGGATCCATAATCTGCTGCGACTTGAAGATCATTGAGGCATGTGATTCCCTTGTCCACCAAGCAAGCCATGTTGATGTGCATGGTCACTTCTTAACAATACGGTGTGCAATCGCTTCGAATTTGTTTTGATTAGAAACAGAGCAGAGTTTCATGGCGAGTTTCTTAAAGCTCCTTTCATTGTCAACAGGAATGATGGAGCCAATGCGTTTAATATGAGTAACAGCATTGCGAAAATGCTGTTCACATCCCTTCAGAAGTTTGGCACCATCTGTAAGGAGCTGGTCTTCAGTACAGGAGTCACCTTGTTTGCGATGGAACTTGGCAAAGGCAAGAATATATCTGGAATGCTCAGCTTCACTGAAATCAACGACCTGTATTTGGTATGTTCAATGATAATCAATATAGAGAGGAGAGTCCATGTATACCTGTGCAAAAATCTCATCGTTAAGCTCTGTGTTTGTTTTAGCGGCCTCCTTAGACATGGATTTGAATAATGCGTAGAAATGGTGCATGTAATGCTCCTTGGATGCACCGTTTGAATAGGAGAATAAGGCAGGAACCCAGAACATCAATGTCATTGAGTAAGTCGAGGTTACAATGAGAAGAGATGTTCGCTTTCTCCACCAGCCATGGGCAGCATTGGATACCATCCCATTGATGGGTTCACCGATTATTGTATCCTTGATAACTGTGCTGGACATATAGGCTGACTGTAGAGAAATCACAATGACCTCTCGAAACACTCGCCAAATAATGAAGTCAGGATGGGCTTGACTGAAGCCGGAGTATACGTCAAGGAAATGTTGGTCTGTAGCGGCGCCTTTTTTGCCTGATGATTTCCTGATTTTATTGTGTTCATACTACACTCTTCCAGCATTCATCAATGATGTGGCTAGATCAGCCACAGACTTCCCATGCAGACCCTGGAGCATAGGATGGCCAATGATCAAAGCGAGAGCCTTCAGATGAGGCTGCAACGATGCGAGTTCCCTAAATTCCAGTTCTGCTTTTGGTGTCAGATGAAGTTTGTGAGTCAAACGTGGATGATGATGATATCCACCATTCGAATAATGTACTCCGCCACTCCAGTGATGCAAGACAGAGTGAACCCTGCCAGGACATGTCTTCCATACCAGATCTCCACCACATTGACAAGGAACCACAAGCTGCTTCTTCCGTGAAGCTTTATTGATTTTGGGACGAATAATCATGCGACAAGTCTTCTTGTCGCACTTGATATGGCCTAGACAAAGGCAAGTCGATCTCTTTCCATCCATCCAAGTCTCTGCATATGTGGAATGGAGTTTATCCCCCCCATTTGCCTTCATAGACCAGTGAACCATAAGTTTTTTTGTAGCTTCAAATATGGTATGATCCATATTGAGGTCAAAATCTCCATCCAGCCATCCATCCCATGTTTCCTGCAGGTTCATACTCTTCATTAGATCCATTGCTGTGTTTTTACTGGTGGGTCGAACTGCATGATCACTGGTAGCAGCAAGTACATTGCTGGTATGGAACTGAAGGTATGTTCGTTCTCCTTCATCTTTTGTTTTTGAAGCATCTAGTCCTATCCGAGCAGAACCAGCTGCTGTTTCGGAATTGCCTGAAGGAGTTTTTACTTCTTGCTTGGACATCGCGTTTGCCTTGAAAATTTGCGAGGGGTTGTCTAGCTGTTTAACAGGTCTGGGCATGTAGTATTGTACATCACCTAGACAGTACATTCATTACTGTGAAGCGACGAGTCGCAAAGTGTCTTACCATTTTCATCCAAAACCGGAACATGTGTGAGATGAAATTCTGATGCGGGGTTAAGTCCTCCGGCATTTGTTGGGTTTCTATTGTGATTCCCATGAAGGTTTTCATCGAGTTTGTGATGTAAATATTGCTTGAATTTATGGGCCTGAGAAGTGAATAGATTATTTTGTTTTCTCGTTGTTAATCAGATTAGACTGATAAGAGCACATACTAGGAATGCAAACATTGTCTATGAAGCTCTGTAGCTCGCAGGATCAGCGGTAGATTTTTGAGCATCAAAGTTGAAAAACAAAAAAAAATTTAATGACACATTTGCATAACGACGGTTCGAATGTATTTCCGTTAAATTGAGTGCCTGAAATGTCATTTTCGTCGCGAATAAGAACGAGAGGGATAGGATTTATGGTAGCACATCTAGTAAGCCTCTTTGAGGATTTAAATAGTTATTCATCGTCTACAACACTCGTAGGGGAGAATGATCTAGCAAAAGGTGACGGGCAAAAGAGACTGCGCATCAAGCGATATTTGATCTGACGTTGACTACCCCTGTGATTGATTTGGCAACCACGCCAACCACGCCAATCAGGGCACGTCAAACCACGCTGATGACAACTACCACGCAGCCACGCACCACGCAGCCACGCAGCCACGCAGGCTACCACGCATAATTCTTTTTGCCCCATTGTCATGATAGGATTGCCTCTGAAATCTCCAATGGAGTCGCGAATAATGTCGGCTGTAATCCACACAATCTTGTTGGTGTTGGGATGTTGGTATTGGAATGGATTGATAAACCACACCGAATGTTCCTTCAATGCAGAGGGCGAGTAGGCCAGAAACTCGAACCTTCGTCCCGCGAGCTCAAACCCTTCTGTCAAGACACCGCCTACCCGCTCATCCACAAATAAAATACCGTCCACAGCTGGATCCCGCTGGTATGGCAGCCCGTCTTCATCACGAAACTCGACGCGAATGAAATGATCTTCAAATCCGGGATATTTACGAATAATGCGGTTGGATTGAGTGTGATAAGGACCTCCCAAAATCATACGGGTTGGAGCGACAGTTATATGACAGCACATCAAATAACCTGGGGACAACTTCTTCTCCTTGAAAGCGAAGTATTGTCTGATGCGAAGGAAGCAGTCTCGTGGTGATTCACGAGGACTTCGACTTTTGAGTTCCCCCGAATAGCGTCGCAGCAGATCGCCCGTGAGAATATCGTCTTTGCTGGGGCGCCGCAGACAAGTCTCTTCGACAAGAGGAATCAAGTTGTCCAAATCCTCTGTATGAAGTAAACCATTTAGTAGCAAGAGCTCTAATTGAAAAGCGACAGGCCAATTGAACTTTGTGATCCGCTTTCGCAGTCTATATACTTTCTTTTCTTCAAAGAAACGTCGCCAATTGCTTAAAGGCATGAAACGACGGATGGACGGCGAGATTCTTGCTACACCACAGAGATCGACAAAGTACTCAATGATGTCAGGAGCCGGATAAAGGAGCAATCGCAATGTCGGGGCATATTGCGCGACAACGGCGTGTCTTGGATCAAGAGAGCCAATACGACGCTTGTACTTTTTGCGATCCTTCTTTTTGTCCCCCGTCAATGATCTGTGGAACCCAAAAGCTTCAAAGATGGGCGGAGTAAACGTATTAAAGCAGATGCCTGCGAAGACAAGGTATTAGAATTGGATCTTTACGCAGACAAACACAAGAAACAAACGAACAAGGTTTCCCGTCATGTCCGACGGCTAGTCCCTGAATGTTGGAGAAACTGACAGTTATAGAACAGCAGGTGTATTCCTTCATTTCGTCGCCGAGCTAAGCAGTTGCTTGAGAAACTTCTATGATTTTTGTCATAGAACACATACATTTATACGAATCGCCTTGCACGCATAATCAAAAGTCAACCAGACGGTACGTTCGCTTTCCCACTCGATGGAATACTCGCGCAGTGCCGGCGGAGCCCCAGGTGATGTAGGATATGACGGATAATGAAGTACGCCAAACTGTACGGCATCCACGCAAATTTGGCCTCGTAACTTTTGGCACTTGTCATCGTACTCGTCCTCGAGTGCCGGGTCGATGAAAGGTGTACGTTCCAAGGCCCAAGCATCCCTAGGAGTCAACTCACTTCTCCTACCCAGCCTGATTTTCTTTTTTTGGATCCGTATGGGTGTCGTTTTTGCCTAGTTGTAAAACCTGTTTCCAATCTCTTTGGTTGGAAGTTGTACCATGCCCGTCCCATCGTTGCGCATGCCCATTTTTTCGTTCAAGTTCAAGATCACCTTGAAATTGAAAAGGCGCCCGTTATCGATTCGACGGAATTCTGGTGAATGAAGGACCTTGGAAAGTTCTTTCGTGACATCCCGATCACTGACAGTGGTGGGGAGGCCCAGTAGACCGACATTCATGACTGTTGGGAGTCAGGAAGGGAGCGACTTCGGAGACGCAAGTTATCAGAAATATGCCTGATGTAATCGATAGTCATCACGGTAAACAATGGACCACAAGCTCCAGCGGCAAAGTAGCTTTAAAGTAGTAGTAAGCCTGAGAGAAACCATAAGCGCGAACACAGCCACTGTTGACGGCCGGCCAATATAAGACGGCGGCCCTTCTTGAAGTTGTTTCGAACTATCATCGTAACCATTACTATCACACTTTTATCATGTCCACTCTTTCAACAACTATTATATCTGACGCTTTTTGGTTCGAAGATGGAAATATTGTGCTCATCGCGACCAACGTCGCTTTCAAAGTCCACCGAGGCCAGCTTTCACGCCATTCGGAAGTCTTTGAAGGATTGTTCGATTTACCTCAACCGCCTAAAGAAGTCAACGACATTTACGATGGTACTCCTTTCGTCGAGCTTCATGACTCCGCCCAGGACGTTGGGTATTTCCTCGGCGCCCTCTATGATGGACTGTACGCCCAACTGAAATCCCACCTTTCGTCATCTCACTAATTGAACAGGTATTCTATGAAAACCTCCGCCTCAGGCTTTGCCCGCATCTCTGCTGTACTTCGCTTGTCGACAAAATACCTTGTTGAGCATCTACGCGTGCAATGCATGACGCGGTTGACGCAGGACTGGCCTATAACCCTCGCCGGATGGGACCTTCGAGAACAGCAGGCTACCGACGAGAACGGGCGATATTTGCCTCGTGAACGTACCTGTCACCCTATCCACGTTATCAGCCTCTCCATCGAGCTTGGACTCATCAAATTTCTACCTGCTGCATTCTACGATCTCTGTCGCTACGGCCCGAGCAAGATTGTTGCTGGCTGTCCTTCTGTATCTGATCCTTCCTCAGCGGTAACCCTTTCAACTGACATTCTCCGGCGCACTCTACGGGGACGCGAAATTGGACAACAGTATACGGCGCGTTTCGTCTTGGAGGAGATACAAGGACGTACACCCTCCGCCGATTGCCCGCACCCGGACTTATGCATCCAGGCCTTCTACCATATCACGCTCAATTTACTGAGGGCCGTAGGTGGGATTGCTTGTGGGCGTGATGCCGATCCGCTTTTCACTCTTATACAAGGCATGGGTATGCCAGATCGGAACGACTTTTCAGACGGCCAGAAAGAGTGCATGTTGAGAATATGTGGGATGTGTAAAGCGGAATTCATCGATGACTGTGCAAAAGCGAGAGGGGAGGTTTGGGGATTACTAGGTACCTGGTTTGGTTTGGAGGGATGATTGCATTTTCTAGCTGCAAGGGCGTATTTGTTGTCTTGCACGCTTTTCAAATAGCTATGCTTTCTCGACAACAACAGAAAGCGGGTGAGTTTCTATGAAGGTGCGATGCTAGGAGATCAGATTGCGCTTATCTGAGTATTGATTAAAAAACCTGTGCTGAAAAAAGGGAACCTGTTCCTTATTGTGAAAAACGCACCGGCCTCTGTACATGTAGTGGTTTAAGCATTCAGCTTGAGTTGGTGGGTTGCTACTAATGCGTTTTAGGTATGGTACTCTGCTAAGTGGATCTTTTATGTACAGAAAAGTCATAAACTTGCGTACTTCAATTACGAGTTGATTATAACCTACCGTAGGGTATCAGACAGCTCGACATCGTCCGTGTACGTTTCCTCTGTAGAATGGAGTCGACGCTGCTTGAAGATGAGCAGCATGACCCGGTTGCACAAGATCGAATGGAAGATGCGCTGGTAGCAACCGAGAGAGGCTGTGAGACTAGGGTCCCATATGGGGACAAGGATATTGGCGAGGGATATAATGAAGATGCATACGTAGAAGAGCATCCCCGAGGCGTATAACTCTATAAGGAAAGGATGGGTCGACCGACGAAGGTGCTCTATGCCCTTGAAAAGCGTGGGCAAAGCAACGATCGTATCTGTAACGAGTATAAGGATATATGCCACCGCTATGATATTTGAAGAAGATGTATTTATGCAGCCAGGCTCATTGGGCAATGTGACGACTGTAAAAATCATAAGTGTCAAGCTCTCTGCTGGACGTACAAGACATGCTGCCCACATTGAGTCGTTTTGGTTGCTATAGCGATGCAAATCATCGCTGGTATGAAGCAGAAGATCCCAGTCCCGACAAAAGACCAGAATATTACCCTGCTCCTATCCCATATCGCATAGGTACGAATCATAAGGATCACCTGCGATATGAAAATCCCAATGAGCACGAACGGGCCTACAACGCTATAAAATCGGCGACACAGGGCGGGAGCGGCCGTTTGCTGGATCCAGTTCATGGCCAGCGTCGTATCGACCAAGGGTGAGTAGCGGTTCATTGCGAACAGCAGTAGACGCGGGTGTAAGGGTCGGGGAAGCCATACATAATTAATCTCAGTGGGGAGGAGGAGGAGCATGTCATAGACGAGCACAGTCGCGCACGCGGTTTGAGAATAGGATGTGAAAAACAGCGCGAACCTCTGTAAGAATGTAAGTGAAAGTGACTGCGCAGATGAGGAAAATAAGATGAAGAAGAACATACCGCCAATGACATGCTGCTGAAACAATTGGGCACAAAACTTTGTTGTTCACCGCCAATTTTCGATTTTGCTTCAATGCGTACACTCAGAGGAAGTGGGCATGGAGAGGGTGGACCTCCCATAGAGAGTACTACCGGTCCTTTTAACGCCTGCGTCAGCCCTGAGATGATCCACAAGCGACGGAATGAACACTCCGTAGACGACGACGTCCACTTCTCCGCTAACTCTCCACAGCTCAGCGGAGACTAGTTATCTTGCGCCAGGCAAAATAGGCAGAGAATCAGAACGTTTTGGAAGTATGAAATGCGTTTTCTCCACATAGCAGACAGCCGTCGGCATTTTTACTACGCGAGATCAAAGTTTTTACCTTTTTTCTATACATTCCGAATTGATTATGACAACCAGGCTTGGTTACGGTCATCGCCCAACTGTGACTCGGAGCGCCCACTGTTTCTGCATCCGTTCTCAAAAAAATATTTTAGTCCTGAGAAATAAACACTGGTGTTCCTTCAATTCACTTATACACAAAGCCGAGGCACGCGGCGCTGCATCTCTCCGTCATTCTGGAAAAGAGTAGAAATGTGACAAATAGAAACAACGCAACCCTGGAGGGACTTGCAGTGTGAGCACAATTCTTCGTAGGGTCAGATCGAGAGACTTACGACCAGGGGTAGAGAAACAAGGAGCCAACCAGCTATGGTTTCCGGCTTTGCATAATAGTGCTTTGACAGATATTGAGGACGACCTGTTCTTCGCCGCGCACACGACAACATTCAATGACGCGGGGATATTCTTCCTCCGATCCGACCATGGAAAGATGAGCCACATGCTTCGACACGAATACCTGACTGCGATGCGGGATCGAGCGGAGTGGCGAGTAACGGAAGAGCCCTAAGCGGCCCGGAAGCTGTTTCCCACCTTTCTGAACGTACATAATCATATAATCTTTGCTGTGCAATCCACGGCCCCGGTCCTTCGAGCCACAGGACAAAGGCCTAGTTTTCTACTTCCCATCTCCGAAAAAGACAAGCTATCTTTTTAAAAAAGTTTCAGGAGTACCCGCAAAGTACATGGATGCATCACCGGGTCTGAAGGAACAATGATTAGTACAAAGTTCTCAATGGAAACAGGAAAGTCCAATTCTCACCACGGCGACATATACTTAATTACAAATCTCCAGTAACAGCAAAATACAGATCTCTTCTGGAGCCAGTGACGCGTGAGCATCACTGCGATTCGTATCAGGGTTACATATTGCTTCAAGTGAAAAACAGTCGACTGGGCACATGCACTCTACTGGGAAAGGTAAGCCATACGTTTGTCCGTAACTGGAATGAAGGTAGGACTGCTTTGAGCAGAGTTCAGAGGTTCCCTGGAGATGTTCTGAGAGACGACGTTATGGTAGTGCACCATGACTGCGACCATCAGTGACATCGGCCACAATCGCAGTGGCGTCAAAGTTTGACAGAAAGACCTATAATGTATATTTAGTACATTTACAACATGTTGCCAGAATCTTAGTTTGGTCTGTTCCATTGTTTCCCATCGAGCATGAATCTATTGTAGTCTATAGACCCGTCAGCCAAAGCGCCATTATGAGATAACTCTTGAGTTTATCAGCATCTGGGCCCTTGCGAGAGCCCAAAGTGGTATTTTTGGGATTGCAAGGCTTTGGCGGCGCGATAGCTAACGTTGGACCTGCACTAATGAGAGCGACTAAGGACGACATGATTGTTAAGTAGCTTGAAGATGAATAGAGATTTTATAGAGAAATTAGACGGCGTCTATTCGTCTATTTGCGTCGAGGAGACTAATCATCCACCAGAGAACAAGACGGAGAATGATGCACCGATGTATTTCCTGCTGGATTCTGGAGACGAAAATATCAGTAACCGGATTCTAAAGGAAAGCACGCAATGGCGAGGACATTCCGTTATAAGTCGTAACGGTTTCAGATGGCTGCTTGCACACAGCTCGACAGTAGGATGTGTTTGGTGCGAGAGAAGAGAGTCATAAACCGCGGACGCGGGTGGTTTATGGCCACTTCGGCGATCTCGGAGGCCATTTTGCAGTTGAAGTCGATCTATGACGGAGTTCAAGTTTCCTTCCGTCAATGTATCATCCAAGGAAACGCCTCTGACTGTCGAGCTGTATGCAAATAGCTATAAGGAAGGAAGGAAGTAAATTTTATTACCTAACGTAGCTCCTCAACAGACATAAAGACAACAACCGAATCTGTCAACATCGGCATCAAATTTTTTTTTTTTACGCACAGTACAATAGTGCGTCATCCCTTCTGAGGGAACAACTATCACGACAAAAGTTTAATGGTAAGGAAAGGTTAATCTCATGTCAATGCATAATGAGAAATCTCAGATACGGCAAAACACACGTCCCGTCCAGAGCTAGTGACGCTATGAACGAAGCATTGATTACGCACAACTTTTCGACCCAGGGAGATGCTGGATGAGCACTGTATTTGTTGAAGCGACATGCTGCATACGCCCTCAGTGCTTGGATGTAGCACTCTGCTTTGACGACAACGTTAAGCTCGTACATGGCTGCTTCGGCTTTTTCGACAAATCCGTACTAAGAAACGTAGAAGTACTGCCTTTTCTCATAACTGGAATGAGGGTAGGACCTGCGCAGCCAGTCGATCCAATCCTTATCCTGGGAAGTTGATCTGTGGAGACACTCTGAGATGAAACTGGCATGTTAGCGGCTGGGAGTATCAGACAAGATACCGGCGGTAGCGTCATTTGACGGAAAGATATGATATACATTTACATTTACAGCATGTTGCAAAAATCTTAGTTTGCTTTGCTCCATTGCTTCCCATCGAGTGTGAATCTATTGCATCCGTCAGCCAAAGCACGAGATTGAAGTGAATTGAACGCAACCGGTAGGCCCAGCCTTTAGGCTTCTTGCTGCTGATGAGCTCCCAATACGCCGTAGCGTGCGCAGGCCCGCTTATCTTGAAGTCGCTAAAGGCCGGAAGGGTACCCTCCTCCGAAACCAAGAGGGCAAAATGGAATCTGTCAAATAATTAAGCGGGGAGCGCTTCAGACAAAACGGACGCTAAACCTTATGTCCTCTTTGATATACGCGTTGTAGAACACCTCAGAAAGATGAGCCTCCATGACTTTCAGCGTTTGGAGATCATACAAGATTGTGTTGTCGTGAGAGAGGAAAGGAAGGGCGTTTCCGGTTACGATGAAGACCTTTGGGCCAGAGGCGAGGGATCGGAATCCTTTCAGCGCATCCTGAGCAGCACTGTATACACTAGTGGTCACAGTGAGGGTCCGTTTAAAGTCTTCTAGAGGCAAGGAGAGAGGATCTGTTTCGACCTCGGGACGGCGCCAGACGGCAGCTACGAGCGGTTCAGTGTTGGACAGGCATCAACTTGATCAGGACGCACCATTGAACACCACTACGTTGGGGGTACCGAGCTCAGTGGAGACTGTCTTGTACGCGGCAGAGACGCTGTCCGGCAGAGTAATATCGACTTTGACAGGGAAGAAGCCCTCCTTCTTGAGCTTATCAACATCTGGGTTGCGAGAGCCCAAAGCGACTTTGTATTTCTGGGATTGCAAAGCTTTGGCGACGTGGTGGCCAACGTTGGGACCGGCACCGAGAATAAGAGCGACCAAGGACGACATGATTGATGGGTAGTTCGAAGGTGAACAGTGCCTTTATAGAGAAATTAGATGGCGTCAGTTAACCAATACATTAGTTAGCACCCACTTATTCATCCATCTGCGCAGAAAAGCTTACTCATCCACTCGGAGAACAAGGTGGAGAATGATGCATTGATGGACTTCCTCGAGACGAGAATATCAGTGACTAGATTCTAAAGGAAAACACACAATGGTGAGGACATTCTGTTGCCAGTCGCGTAACAAGGCGGCAAGCCGTTGACCAAGCGGAGAGCTTTCCCACGCCTTCGCTGCTTCTCCTTCAAACAAGACTGCGACATCGACGCTCTGGATAGATATACTCGCTCTCACTCACTCTGTCTCCGGTCTCCTGTCTGTTCCATTGCAGGTTCTTCTGTAATCGAATCCGCACTTCAGAACCATCGATAGTTGTTGCGCTTTCGACCAAGTTACTCCCGTTTCTGAATAAAATACGCAAACCTCCGCAGTGAATGTATCTTAATCTTCCTGCTATAAAAATTGATGTCACTCGACTACGCAGCATTCTGGCCAAGCACATTTCAGAAGGCGGGAGTATGGTATCACTCTTCTGGTACTTGACCTTCCCAGGATGGTTTTTCTGCAACGTCAACGTTCCTACTGCCCCGTGTTTATTCATCTGCGGTATATCTTAAATCTCCTACCACTGGAACTCGTCCACGAAGCCTTTAAGAATGGACGAGGTGAGCACATTCGCTATTCCAGGACTTGAGTCTTTAAATGGCTAAAAGTGTATGACAGGTCAATGCTGAGTCGTTAAATTATGAGCGTGAGAGCGCCTTCCGTTAATGCACAAATGGCGCGACCTTGTCGTCGAAGCACGACAGTGGGACTCCTAATCAGCACTGTCCTCCCTCAATGGTGCAAGATGAGGACGATGCTCAAGAAGACGTCGTGCTTTCTACTATCGATGGTCCAGTTGACGGAGATGCTCAATACATTATGTGTCGTCTGAAGAGTATGTAATTTTCTTGATATTCAGATTGACGTCTGCTTTGTGCTTAAACTCCCTTTTTTCTTTATTGCGTTGCCAATTCATAATTACAAAGCCAGGCACCCCATCCGCAGAGACGGAAAGGACCAGGGTGACGCCATGTAGGTTATCTTTCGCATCATACATACTATGTTTATCTTCTTACGATAACCAGATCCTCTTTCTGCGAACCCGAAGTCATGACTGTCGAGGCTCAAGACGAAAACACTCCCCTCCTTCCACAAGTGAAATGGCAATCTTCTTTGAGGGATGTGTACCAAAGGAACACGGGTTTCCTGCTTATTTCTGCCGCTTCCTTTATATTTTCCATAGGAAATGTCTGCGTTAAAGAACTGAACAGGCTGGACGAGTCAGTTCCGACGTTCCAGGTGAGCTTAAAGTCGATTTTACTGTCCATGTCTGATCAATTTGCGGTAGTTAATCGCGATTCATATGGTACGCTCGTTCGACTAATTCCGAGTCTGTTGTTCCAAAAACTGCATCTAGAGTATAACCTACCTAGGCGCTGTAATCTACATGCTATGTGCAGGGATCCCTGAACCTTTCAGAGGTCCTCACGGGGCCCGCGCACTTCTAGTGTTTCGCGGAATATGCGGGTATGAAGACCAGCTTTGCTTCTTATGCATTCTAATGGTTTCGCTTTCAGTTTCATCGGTATCTGCGGCGTATACTACTCCCTCAAGTACCTCTCCCTCTCAGAAGCTACCGTCCTCACCTTTCTGATGCCAACCACGACCGCCATCGCAGGTGCAGTATTCCTCGGGGAGACGGTATCTGTAGGGCAGATCATCGCTGGACGTATGTCCCCTTCATTGAAATGGCTTGTGCGCCCGCATTTTGACCGGAACAGTGTTCAGTATCTCTGGTGTCATTTGCATTGCCCAGCCAGAATTTTTATTTGGAGATTTGCCGGCAGATGAATCCAGTGATCCTGAACATCGACTGATTGCAGTTGGGTATGTGTCAATAGAACCGGTCCGACAATTCGCTATCTTTATGCCTAAATAACGTACCCTAGCGTTGCTCTAATCGGCGTCCTTGGAACCACTGCTGCTTGTAAGCCCTTGTTTATTTTCTCTTTGACATTATCACGTCCTTAACTTACGTGCCCCAAAGTTACAACCATCCGCGCCATCGGATCTCGGGCTCACGCCCTTCATTCATTAGCCTCATTCTCATTGCAGTCGATCATTGCGTCCAGCATTGGGTAGATATACCTTTCCGTCTACTCTTTCCCGCAAGCTCACTACTCGAGCAGAATAGCAATAACGAGTACTCCGCTTGTGTTCCTCACGCACTGGACATGGATCGCTCTCTTTCTGACATTGGGTATTACTGGTTTCTTTGGACAGGTTGTGTGTTGCTGCTAGCCCTTTTCGTCGCACACCATACGACCTTTCCTAGCTCCTTATCACTATGGGCCTCCAACGCGAAACAGCCGGAAGGGGAACAACAGCTGTTTATACCCAAGTATGTGCTCTTACAATACACTTTTAATCATATCCAACATCATATCCAAGATCGTATTCGCTACAGTTCTGGAACGTGTTTTCTTCGATTTCACCCCCGACTCGTGGTCGGTGGTAGGTACCGTGATTATTGTGACAGCAGCCTTATACGTGGCGGTTCGTGATTCGTAGTATGTGGCTGAGAGACATAACTGACCCGATTTTTGCAGTTGTCGAAACGTAAGGAGAAGGTTAGGGATAGCCTAGAACCATCAGAGAGCGCATAATGTTTGGAGTGGGCAATCCGATTGGAGAACTAGGGATAAACTGCCGTTCATGATTGGGGCCAAGCACGAAGTACAAAATATTGGAGCATAAACTTGAAGTAAGTCACTAAGGTCTTCAAATAAGATTACACATATACAACGTCGCGTCGTGTCGTACGCCTTCCAGATGGAGGGTAATAGAAATTGAGTGCACCCCCCACCCCACCCCCCCTCTGACTCATATTTTCTTGTTTTCTCCAGTAGGATCTAACGATGTAATCAGTAGACTGGTAGGAGGATGCGCCTCGCTGAGTTTGTTGACTGTTTCAAGGAAGCTGAGGAGTGGTGCGTTTCCCGAGGCTACGCGGTGCGCTGAATCATTTCGCTGCAGCCTTGATGAATATTGACTGTAAAGATGGTATAGCGATCCTGACTAAGTTCTTAGCTGTGCTCGCAATGGACTTTATGTCATGAGATCCAAGAACGGCACAGCTGGAACGACATCATTACACGATAAATCGGACAGAAAATCTCTCTTCTCAGGAAGAATCGATGCAACGTTAATTCATTCCACTGGTCTCAAGGAACACACTACTAAATGGGTAGCCCCCGCTATGATGGTCTGAAAGGTACTACGTTCAGTCCAACAACGACGATACATAGACGAGCAGTTCAGCGCTGATGCAACTAACCTAAAGCGTTAAGTAGCCTGCATCCCTAGAGCAATGATCTATCATTTAGCTAATACTTCTCTATAGATTTAAAGAACGCATAGTCGAACAAGCATATTGGAATCTAAACATCCTATCCAGTTCGTGACAAAGAAGACGGGATTACATCATTGGCGAACCTCGTGTTAAAGGTCATGGTCATGGCGGCGGTGAAGAAGAACAAGAAGGATCTGGGATATCAATCCTGTGCAAGGAGTGGTAAGATGGTGGCGTAAGGGAGTGCTGCGCATGACCCCCTCCCCATCCATGTGTCTGATTTGCCGTTGTAGCCACTCGATCATCTCTTCATACGCGATTCGAGAAGTCTGAGGTGCTCTCCCCAGGAGTTCACCCATAGGGCCAGGGGCAGTAGATTCGACAGTCGAAATAGAATGAGCGGAGGGAGATGGAGTCGTGGTATGTGCGTAAGGATTGGCTCTGAAAGGAGTGGATTCGGATTCGGTATAGTCATTGGATCAATGGCATCTTCGACGTTATTCCTGACCCTCCGATCGCGACGTGCTCTTCCCCAGAAGATGATAAGAAACAAGAGGGAGGACAACACAGAAAACAACCCCGACTATGGTGGCCCTCATGATGATTCCCCGATTTGAATGGTCGGCTGTGCTAATACAGACGTGAGAAAGCGTCATTCTCGGCATGCAGCGTCGAAGACTTACTCCCGAACTGTACTGACAAGGCCCTCTTTATAAGCCATCGGACTAAAGATATATCAATGACTTACAGCAGAGACGACGTGGGTGGGACA
>JAUDZF010000298.1:0-26216 GCA_030407055.1 Armillaria mellea
TGGAAATCTGTTCGTAGAATGCATGTGGGATGTAGATGTAGATAGGCCCTAGGATGACGAGGACTAGGACACGGAGAATTTGTGCGGGAAGATGAAAAGTGTCGGTGCTTCGGCGTGAAAACCAGCATGGAGCTATGACATTTGGATCTTCGACGAAGAGTCGCTTGCTTCGGACGCGGGAGAGGGCCGAAAGGGAGGTTTTCACTGAAACACACCCTTTTTTGAACCACCCGGGCAGAGCGGGGTTGGCGAAGTTCACATACACTGCAGAGATAAATAAAACGGGTCCCCCTGGTAGTCGGTTCAGAATTCCTTTCTCATGGAAAGGATGTAAGGTATCGCTCACAACGTATTGGAAGGACTTTGCAAATAACTGAAGTGGCTAGCCCGAGGATGGGTGTCAATGCCACGATGTTTCCGAAGACGAGCCCTTTGACTGCGGTAAGCCGCACCATTGTCGATATGTAGTGGCTGGCAGACGGAATGGGACTAGGAAGAGATATAGGGAGAGGGGGATCTCACCCTGTAGTAGGTAGGGAGCGCGCAGGAAGTGAGTGTTGAGTACAAAAAGGGCCTCGTGTACGGAGTGTGTTTTTAAGCGCCTGCAGAGCTTCGAATCTTGGGCATTGAATTGAACCCAGTGGTATCAATCAAACACAGCCCAACCACTGATCCACTCACACGGCCCAGAGTAGGAGATTATACATTACAATTACATAGGACGGTGTGATGTATTGTATGAGACGGACATGATTGAAGGACTACAAAGGCTCGATCTGCTGGATAAAAAAGGTGTTCAAATTAGGACACTACATCCTCGAACTTAGAGTGACGTATATCTAGTCCCAGAAATTTGAAGATGCCAATACAAAATCGAGCGAGCGCCTCGCCCGGGCTTCTGATCAACTTCTATATTGGTGGGGGGAATATCAGTCAAAATACAACGCCGGGATTTATAGAGACAATTCTAGGACTCACTGAATATTATTAACAATCAATCACGCCAAGATACATCAAAACGAAAAGGTGAGACAGGTTCTTTTTGTGACTTCGTCTGTCATATCGCAGTGCACATCGGCGGGAGTGAAGGAGCAACGACGTATCCCGTTCCAATATTAGGCAGCCAATGTTGAATGGGGGCGTTCGAGAACTGGAATCATCCTGTACTTTTATCGTAGGCCATGCATGTGCCGAACATAACATGATATCAACATCTAGCTTCTTCACGTTATGCCTCCTTCATGGAGTCCTTGATTGATCAGTTTACGCTATCATATGCACTGGAACAATGTCATGCGGGGTTCCTTCGTCCGTCTACGACGAGCTGCTTCAGTCGTGTAAGCGCATGGATATAATACACACGATCGTCTCCGAGTCGCCTGTCAAAAAATTTGAAGAATATTAGCTCGCAGGCGGGGATCCGTCGATCTAAAAGAACCTGCGGCAATATAAAGCTAGCATCATCAGCCCTTTCAGCCCTCTGTTGGGATGTCAGCGAAGTGCGGTACATGGCTTCAAAGGCTGGGTTCGATTCCCAGCTAGAGGGATCGCAGCGCCCACCCTCCCAAAATGGGAAGGTGTGCGCTGTAATTTTTTTCCCTTCGCATCTCCTCTTGCCGCAGAACCATTCGCACGCGACTGATTCTGTTGGAGATACAAACGTATTTTGTTATACTGGCCGCCTAGTACCATGCTATTTGCCAACAAGGAATGATACACAAGAACACAAGAATTTGAGCCCAGACAAGACATACCCGGGATACACGAGGACAAGGTAGGAACTCCCTTGGGAATTTCACAGAATTATCCGTTCGAGGCATGCATGTGTCAAGTGGTGAAGGTTCACTGAACTCCTCCTCGACATTTGCATGTACGCGAAAGAAAATCGCGTGGCTCCCACCTGGCATTTCTGTCCCCTGCGTACGACGCAACTACGTGTATCTTACCAGTATCCCAGCCGTTCCACTCCAGTATTCTTACACTCGCACAGGGTTCAGGCGTCTGTGTGCATGCGTCGTCGTCTGTTAAGACTATCCATACGGACTCGGCTGGGACAGAGAGAGATTCTTGGTCCATGGTTGTGGACTCAGATGTCTTCGAGAGCAAGTTGATAGCGTGGCTTTCCCTCTCGAGGCCGGGGTCTCGTAGTACTCAACCTGGGCGTCAAGCAAACCGGATGAGGAGAGAGAAAAGACAGAGATGTATCCTGGGTCGAGGTGCGTTGCCCCACGAGTAGTCGCGAATATTTGGTTAGCTGAAGGCACGAGTAGCAGCATGTCCCCCCTGTAGGAATGGGCTGAACCGGAAGCGTAGAGGAGGGGCTGCGAAGAGACGAGCTTCAGAGATGGTGTAGGTGCTGTATTGAAGGTGTATACGTCCAGCTTGTTGCTTGTACTCATCTCAAGCATTCTGTTTTCACTAAGTTAGAAGAAAACGTACCGTGTTCGGTTACAGAGTAAACAACCTCTCCGTCCGGATGAACTTTAACGTGCCGTCGTCTCCTGCATGACATTTGGCTTTTAGCTACGCGTTCAAGCGTCCCATTGGCACCCCTCTTGAAGACCTGGATCTCTCACGTCCCGAGAACCGAAACAAAACCATAGTTTCCATCTGCAGGTGAACTCTATAGCATGAGAACCGTATCTCAGAGCTTTCCTTGTCTTATCAGCTTCGGCAAGTTTTCCCGATTTGACAACAGAATCTCTTGTATTTTTTGTTTCCATGTCCCCGTCGCTGGATCAAACATATGAATCTCCCCTGTGGGCCCACCCATGGAGTATGCGTGAGAGTCAAGGATCATGATATAGGACGACGTCGCCGTTATGGGAGTACTGCCGATGCGCGCTAGCGAAGGAAGGGCCCATGCGTGTAGGGCCGGTGGAGTTGCCCATGTCGTTGTGTACACGGCCTGAGGGGTCTGTGTTATATATTGATGGGGGCCGACAGCGGGCACGGTGCGGAGAAGTCAGAGCGAGCGATTGAGTGGGGAGAAGGCGAGGAGGAAGAAAGAATGAAGTGAAGGAACCCGAAATTTGGGAGGAGTTACATAAACCCCGGCCCGGACTTGTGGGACTAAATAGTTTTCCCTTTCCGGAAAAGGGCTACCTTATCAAATAGAAGCGGAGAAACTACTTTCCGACTATATAAGGCAAAACGACGATCGCCCAACCGAGCGATGTTCCTCCTTCCTCCCTCCATTTTCCTCTTCTCTGCATTGCTGCCAGCTGCCCTCGCCCACTCAAATCCTAAAACAGACCCCGAAATCGAGGTCCAGCGTTCGCTACAGCAGGCAGCGTACTACTGTGCTCCAGCAGTAGCTCAGTTCACTGCTCAGCGCAAACGGGCTTGGGCTCAGAAGGTTCTCGGCGGTAATCCGTCGTTACCTGCTTACCAGGATCTATTCACCGCATATAACGACGTTGTCGATGGAGAGAAAGCCCTTCCAGGAGAGGAGGGGCAAGAACTCATGAGCTGCACGCCAGTAACAGAAGAGGCTGAGATAGAGAACAACTCCTGCGTACTGAGTGAGTCGAACCTGTTTCTTATCTCGCTATGGCCTGACCATTGGATCCGATAGCTCCCATCGTAACGGAAGGTCCTTACTATCACCTTGCCGGTCACCCCATACGTCAAAACATCGCCGAGTACCAGGCCGGCCTCCTCCTGCTCCTTGACATTGGCGTCATCGACGTAGAAACATGCCAGCCACTTCCTAACGTTCTCGTCGATATTTGGCAAGCAAACGCTACCGGTCACTACGCTGGACACCCCACACCGAAACCCGAACTCGTCAACGAGAGACCCCAGGTTGGCGGGAAACGAAGTGGTCTCCTCAGTGCTTTCCCCAGAACGAATACTCATGAGACATTTCTCCGAGGCGCCTGGCCGACGAACGAGAATGGCGTCGCCCAATTTACAAGTACGTTATCTCCTACTTCTTTCAGTTGCATTCTAACGATATTTTCGTAGCTATCTTCCCAGGTTACTACACAGGTACGCAACTTCCATCCCGCGATGCCTCGCACCCTTAGCCTTTTCCAAGGTCGCGCGACGCACGTCCATGCCAAAGTCTTCCAATCATGGACTACCCTCCCGAACGGCACATTCGAGGCAGGAAAGCTCTCCCATGTCGGGCAGTTCTTTTTTGACGACGATGTGAATCTTCAAGTCGACAAGGTACGTACTCTACCAACCGTGTTCCCACCTTATCTCAAGACGTGCCCTTTCAAGATGCACCCGTACACGACAAACCCCATCAAAGACACTATCGGCCGCACGCGGAACTGGCGCGACTCGCTGAATATCTTTGAAGACTCGCAAGGTCCGGAGGGAGAATACGATCCCGTGTTCAAGTAAGTCATCTTTGTGGATCACCTGCACTCGGTGTGCGATCCCGTCGCGCTGGCTTCTTTTCTATTACTAACGGCGCGTGATTTTTTTATAGGTTGCACTTACTCGGTGGGGTTATCAACCAGGGTCTTTCAGGGTTCATCACGATGGGCATCAATACGAGCGTTGAGGTCGATAACTGGTGGAAAGGTTAGCTTTACAATGTACACAACGGCTGGGTATATGGTAATGTAGGATTACGTTGAATATTGCGCCATGGGGTGCTCGGATTTCACTGGTGAGCTTAGCGTAAGTTACAGGATGGAGAACCAGGGTGGGACTGGCCACACAGTGGCAACTCTGCAGAATATGTTACGACGACGTTGAGGATGTCACTCATGTTCTCTGTATGCGAGATGAATCTGCAGTTCAACTGTCACGAATTGTGTGAACCTTTCCTAGACGCGACCCTGGTCCCTTACATCATTCCCAGCACTGAGAGGATTAGGCTGAGGGCTCCCCTGAGTCCTTCTCCATCGGCTGAGTAAATCTAAAGATCTGGTCGACCGACCGCTCTATTTGTATACGATATGTTTTCCTTGTGGAAAACTGTACCACTGTTTTGATTCTTGGGCCTGATTCCAGGATACATTTCGTCTCTCCATCGCCGATCACGAAGCTCGTGCGGTGTCCTTCATGGCAGCTGGAGGAGCCCGTGAGACATTACCCTTGGTGGGGCTGTACTATAGTCGCAGAGCATGGCTGAGGTTCGGTTCCGCAAAAGTTATTTTTGGGTGGTACTTGTGATTGGTTTTCATACTGTAGTACGAAGTTCGAAGTTCGACCATCGTTATGTTTCTGTTCAGGTCCCAGGCCCAGGAGCCAGGAGCAGGCTGGTCCCCGGACGACTTATGGAACATAGGGTTGCGCACGAAACCCTAGGTTTTGATACACCGGGGTTTCGGACCGGTAAGTTACCGGTTACTTACTGGTACTTTACCTCCCCCCTCTGGAGGGGTTTTCGTAGAGGTAACTTACCTGTCATGTGATGAGGTATGAGCAAGAAAAATTACTGTCATATTCGACTCTACTAAGACAAATTTATGTTAACAAAGTGCAGGTTTATTCTGTAACACTATGCACTGAATTGTAGCTCAAGGGAGGGGAAAATGCAGAAAAAGCATGAAGATTAAGATTCTGGAAGAAATTTTTTGAAAATGCGAAATTACTGCACGTCAGTCACGTGATATTCGCACGTGACAGGTAAGTAACCGTAGCGAAAACGCCCCTCTGGGAGGTCCCAGTAAAAAAAGGTATAGTACCTCCCCTTGGGGTTTCGTGCGCAGCCCTAATGGAACATTCAAAAATAAGGAGATTAGTTGCATTAAGAGGGAATCGAACCCCCGGCGGGTCGATGGCAACGACCCAGGTTACCACTACCCCATTAATGCTTAGACACTTCTCCGATGGTAATCCGCTGAATTAGCTACAACCGTGCCTAAAGATCTGACGGCCCTTCAGGGACCAGGACTTCGCTTGCTTAAAAATACCATCTTACTTGGCGGAATTGCGTCTGCCCGGCGACTCTGGAACCAGGCGGGAGGTCATATCTTTGTCAAGCTGGGGCCAGGGTAGCCTATTCTCTGTGCGTGCTAAATATTTTCCGCTCAAGCTCACCCTGTCTCGTCGTCCTCATCGCGTACATCATTCATCTTTGTGCCCCTTCTGGTACGAGAGAGTATCATGAATTTCGAATTTCTCTGCAACTTCGCTAGATATACGGATTCTTGTTGTTGGCCCCTGCAGGATGGATCTTTTGAACGTCCGTCGTCAAAGCTCTGGTGTAGCCCCAAGGTCCGCGAAACACTCGTTTTGTCACGTTCTAAATATATGAACAACTTCAACCATCTCACTGTGCAGTAGTCCGAAGAACGGTGGCATGTTACTTCAATCCACGACTCGCATACGGGCAGAAAGAAGCACCCTCTACAGCGACTAGGCTACGTATCTCGGACATTTCTCATCGAAGTTAGCTCAACAAATTCAGGCCGGGACGCGGTTTCTTTCTGACTCCGGGAACCTTCTATCACGCGGTGAGCTTGGTAAACTGATAGTCTTTGTAGGGAGACGACCGATATCGGTGGTTCCACTCGTTCTATTATGCGCCACAATCTGAGCGCTTAGACAATCCTGCCATTGGACCTATTCTACTTCAACTGATTGGAACCGATGCCTGGTCCGGGTCGTCTATCTCTGTCCCCTCTTCTGACAGTGTCGCAATTTTCCGACTTGAGGGCTTTTAAGGCCTGTCTAGGGATGAAAAGCCCGAACGAAAAAGAATTATCTCGACCCAGAAGTTGACTTTCTCAGGTCGTCGGGACCTCTAGGCAAGCAAGAAATCGTCTTCTACAATAGAAGTTCAGGCTGCGCATTGCAGTATTGACAAATCGAAGTTCGAGTACAATCACTTTATCGCAATACCGCCGAAAAACGGGGGAGTAAAGAGGCAATTGTCATGTTACGCACTCAAGACTCTGACGCTCCAGAAGGTTGTTATCGACTTCAGTTATTCTCAGAACGCGACACGTTTCACCAACATCAGAAATGTTGGAGTCCAGGATATCTACCGGGGATTTAATGCTTTGGACTTGTATGCTGTGTTATTCTCACTAATTTTTGCGTCCAACAAAGCAGAATATCTGTCGGCAGGGATGGACTGATGAAAGTCATGTTCCAAGACTCATTCCGCGTGGAACGAATAGCACGGGATGTCACTGCTGATGTCGCAGTCCGCTGTGTGTGCCTCCCCTGCGCGCTCAGACTAACGCAATAAGTTAATAAACATCACTTCCCAAGACCCTTTTGGTACTCAGGCTCATCGATTCGTATTCTTTCAATTATCCTGGTCTCGTGTGCTGAGCTCTCCTCCACTGCTGTGCAAGTGTGTACACCACAGGAACGTATCGCAATATGACTTCGGGAAGGGTCCTGGTCAGCTGAGACAAACATCTTCTGTCGATCTCCAACAGTGCATTTTCCGACATTTTGTGGATGAAACTGGACATTTGCCTCGATTCTACGGCTGCCGAGAGATCTGGCACCTCTTGGGACAGCTCTCCTGCGCCTTATTATAACAAAGTATATGGCCATAAAAAGACCCGCGATTCTCACTAGAACCTTGAAGGACCTTAGTGTGACTGTTGAATTCCAAGTTTTCACGCATACCATTAGCCGATGCCAGGGATGCCCCGCATGGACGCCATTAATCAGGCACAATTCCCCGCCATCGGGAAATACTCGCTTGAATTGCCCACTGCGGAGTCCACTCCTTTCGCTTTCTACACGCAAACGAATTCAGCGTTCCAGTCTCCAGCTCCTCAAATAATCTTTATTTACCAATCTACGATGACCGACGCTTGAAATCAACCCGACAAGCAGACTAACGGGAAGACACGATAGCCGCACGATGTGGGGTAAATTCGGACCGCTCGGACCGTCCGTTCCCCACATCCGTTCTCCGCGCAGATTAAGGCGGATGTCAGGTGGGGAAGGTATAAAAAGTCGTAGCTGCCGTACACACGGTTTTTTGCTTTCTTCTCATCACATACGTACCGTGCCATGGAGGAAGGCAGATTCCAGAATATCCGGGTCTATTGTCAGCTTTCATTCCATCTTTTTGTTCCCATCCTCATCTTATGGTTCAGGGCTCGCGTTCGTCGTGTATTGGGGAATTGTGCTATTCGGTTATGATACGTGCGTGTATATTCTTAAACGTCGTCTTTCGAACTGTGCTGTTTATGCGGTATTTGACTTTCAGCGGTGTCGGCGGTGGTGTTGTGAATCAACCGTACTTCCAAGAGCATTTTGGAATGTTCACCGATGGGAAGAAAGATACCCAGAAAGTAAACAACATCTCGTCCAATGTTGTATCTGTTCTTCAGGCTGGTGCTTTCTTTGGTGCCTTGGGAAGCATTCCGATATCTCGTAAGTCTTGGTCTAACGCTTTTTCTGTCCAAAAAGTTTATTCGGTATCAGCCAAGCTCGGAAGAAGATACACTTTGCTCATGTATTCTCTCTTCTTCTGTATCGGTGCAGTACATCAGTTTCCATTCCATCATCGTTTCATCTTTAAAGATGGCGTTCAGATTCTAACGACCGTGGCCTCGTCCCCCTCAAATGGTCTTGCTCTCATCTACGCCGGGCGAGTTATCTCTGGTGTTGGAATAGGTGGGATCTCGGCTGTAGCTCCAGCTTATGTCTCCGAGTGCTCGCCCAAAGAAGTCCGAGGACGGATCACTGGGATGTTCCAGATCATGGTGGCCACCGGAGTCATGCTGTCCTACTTCATTAACTGTGCGTGTGTTCAACTTGTCATCACTCGCCTTTATTAATAACGATGAACCCCAAGATGGTATCAGCGTTCACATTGCCGAAGGCACGAATATATGGAGGATCCCGTTCGGGTTCCAGCTCGTGCCAGCTGGTATCATGACCTTTGGATTGTTGACCATCAAAGTATGCCAACTCACACGCTTATATTTGCATGCAGAGCTAAACAAAGACCAGGAATCACCTCGTTGGCTCGCCTCAGTTGGCCGAAAAGATGATGCTCTCAAGAACCTCGCCTATCTGCGACATCTCCCACCTAACTCCGAGAAAGTCCTCCATGAAATGGCCGAAATCGAAGCCGTTGTTGAGGAAGAGCGCTTGGCTCGTGAGGGTCTGCAGTGGAAGGAAGCCTTTTTCGGAAAAGGAAACTTCGTTCGCTTCGTGATCGCGTTCGTGATCTTCCTCTTACAGCAGTGGTCGGGTCAAAACTGTGCGTCAATGCCTTTTCTTCGTTTTGTCTAGCTTAACATCGTTCGTACGATTCCAGCTGTGAGCTACTATGCGCCCCAGATATTTGCATCCATCGGTTATACTGGTAACAAAAACTCACTTCTAGCATCTGGAATCTACGGTGTAGTCAAATTGGTATCCACATCGTTGTTCGTCTTCTTTGGAGTTGAATGGCTTGGTCGAAAACTATCCTTAACCATTTCTGCGTTTGGAATGGGCATCTTGTTCTATATCGTTGGAGCACTTCTAAAGACACATCCGCCACCTGCAACTGGCTCCACTGATACCTCGGTAGTATCGCCTGAACCAGCCAGCCAAGCCATGGCAGCCATGCTGTACATTTACGTCTGCTTCTATTCAATGGGATGGGGACCACTACCGTGGGTCTACGTATCAGATATTTTCCCAACAAGAACAAGGCATTACGGCTTAGCATTAGCCAGTGCTTCTCAGTGGTTGTGGAGTGGGCATCCTGTTTCATCTATCTGTTAACTTTTTGCTGATCGGATGACAGATTTCGTCGTGGCCAAGGTCACTCCGGATATGGTGACCATTCTGGGTTGGAAGCTTTTTGTTATGTTTGCTACCGTAAATGTCGGTGCGATGGGCCTATTCGCAATGTGAGCTTCATCATCAATGCATGCGTATCTCGTGCTGACTGTAACCATAAAGTCTAATTCCAGAGACGAAGGGCCGTAGTCTTGAAGACATGGATGTCATCTTCGGTGCTATCAGTAAGGAAGAACGAGATAAGAACATCATCAAGCAAGAACATGGTCAGTCATCGATCTCATCTACACCTTACATTTCGTTGACTAGAAACGAAGAACTTGAAGGGAATGATCACTCAAGCATACACCAGAAGGTATGATTAAAGACTCACGACCAAAATCAGAAATGCTCCCAGACTTCATGGATGACCCCGATTATGTTTCTGTTTTGTATTTTTAATCAGAATGTGCATGATTTTTGAGCCTTGAGCTGTAGACCATCCAAAACTGGTAACTTTTTGGTTTGAGGGACAGTACTTCAAGTGTCAGGAGATCGACGACTCGATCGTGTACATGCGATCGGCTTCTGAGATCAGATCTTGAAGGGTGACTGAACCCTCTTCGATGTTGTGGGATCGTCTACCCAGCATGTAACTTCACGCCCTTCAGCCGCGAAATCCGCAGCATCCCGGGGAATGCCAAGTATGTCAAATTTATGAAGAACGGCGGGAGTCATGTTTGACACTTCGTATGAGAAGTCTACCAAAACAACCCACCCCGCTCCCCAAACTCATGACATAGGCGGAACTCAAAAAAGTAGGCTCACGCCAACGCAATCGAACCTTGCTTGGAATGAAAAATCTGAACCATAACAGCCATGGAAGCCGATCCCAGTAACCAACTACCCCCGAAGAGCTGCACGGGGAGAAAGTTGATCTTGCCAGTGAGGGGGTTGGTGTGAGAATCAAGAATAGCTCCTGAAATGGGCGGCCCAAGAAGTGTTCCCGGCTAGTGAGGAGGTCCATCAGAATATCTTTGAAGCAGCAACTTGTACGCACCACAAAACTGGAAAACATAATTCCAGTGATGCTTGCCAGACCTTCAACGCCGTACAAGTCAGCAGCAACTAGATCGTCGTCAATTAACGCCCGCAAGCCAAAGTATTTTGAGCGAACAACCCACCGACTGGATACAAACTAACATAACCACCGGTAAAAAACCCATAGATAGACGAAAAGGCCATCAAACTGGGAAGGCTGCCAGCGAAAGGCCAAATCGCCATTTGTGCAATACCGCCCATGCATTGACACAGGGAAAGAACGGGCAAATGTCCTAGCCGATCGCCGACTATACCGACAAGCTGTATGATGGTAATAAGCGCCCAGTGATCTTCACCTGGAAACCGAAGCATAGGTTCTCCACGCAGAAACAAATACTTACCACACGACCTGCAGCGGAAAAGGCCGATATGAGAGCTGCGGCATTTGCACCATCCTGAGCACTGCGTTCCAGTTTGTTTATGGCATAGTCTAGATCAACCAGATGGAGGGAGGAAACCGGAATGTGTCGAAAGGTGAGGATTGTCAAGCCTGTCATTGTGATACTGCAAAAACGTACCCGGAACGTAGAAAATGGGGACGTAGAAGCCAGGGCCACTGAGCAGCCCGATAGAACACAGAAACAAGAACACTTTGTCCATCATCAATGTTTTGTCAACCTTTGTAGCCAGCTTGGCTGATGCACGGGGCCGAAGAAAGATATCAGCTACCCCGAGGGCTAAGAAAAGGAGGCAATTCGTTAGGGCGATGTAAACAAAAAGAACCATGAAATAGGAAACATGAAGGCGGAGCTCCAAACCCGGTGATGATAAGGAAGTTGCATCGCCTTGGAAGCATAGCATTGAAGATATGTCGCTAAAGACTTACCAACTAGAGTCATCAATCCCGTAATTCGGAGAGCCCAGCGGAAACCCAGAAGATCGATGAGTCTCTGCGTTAGAGGACTAAGCAATAGCCCCCCAACACCTGTAAAATCTGATGTTTTAGAGTAGGACAATGTCAAATGAATGGTCGGACTGACCGTAGCCGCTAGCTGCTATTCCAGTAGCGAGTCCTGAGAACGAAGCTCAATATTTCCTGTACTACAATTTGGGGTAGCGAATCACCTCTGTGTTTAGTAAACTACACGAATGGGGCCAAAAGTAACATAAGTCAAGAAAGACTCAGGCATTAATATACGAAACTCTCACCCATTGTGAAGGTATACAGACGGCAGGAATGAATGCGAAACCACTCCCAACGCCGAATAATACACCTTGGAAAAGTACATTGAATGGCTTCAGGTAGTATGACGTACGTATGACTGACCTTGGGTGAGGTATAAATGCCATATGTGAGTACTGCATCGCTGTTTAGCCGAGGATACGCCCCCCGATACGGTGTACCACTCACGAAAATGACGCAGAGATCAGTCCAATGCACATAATACAAGTCCCGATAAATCCTGTCAACCTGTAACCGATACGTTGGGCCAATATTCCAGCCAAGCTATTCATAATGTCGTAAGTAACACGTAGACACGAGAACCGCCGTTGAATGCTGACATCCCAACTAGCGGTTGCCCAGTTGCCTGGATGGACCCGACCCAGGCTAGATCTGAGCTGGAAATAGGACCTAAATCGTGTGATGTGAAATAGTGACTTTGATACACTCCCCAGGAAGATTCGATCCTTAACAGACGATGAGTGCTAGTTCCGTTGGTCTGTGAATGTTTGAGGAACATACCCAAGGGCAAAAAAATGAACTACGAAGGAACAGAAAACGCAGACCCAACCATACCCACCGTCAGGCGAGGAGTCTTTGTGGGTGCCAACAAGATCATCCTGGTCGGATACTCCAGAAACAACACAGGTATCGGAAGAGGAAGAGGTCCCACAGTCAACAGACGGACTGCAGGCCTCTGCTGCGTCTACAGGTTTCATGTATGTCAAGAGTTGAAAGTTTGAGTGATTCGATGAGGGGGACCGAGAGGTAAGGAAGAAAGAAGGGGGTAGCGCGCGTTTTATGGCTGTGTGAAAAAGAGTATTCTGGAATCAGAGATCCAACGAGAACAGTGAAGGAAGACACTGCCAATGTAATTAATTTATTAATGAACTGACAGAGGTATACCAGACATCCGTACAAGAGCGAGGCTCCAGGGAGCTGTCTGTGCAAACAAACGCCGCATGGTACCCAGGCGCTTAATACCTGCCCAAAATTGACCCTGCACGAAACACCATCCGTTAGGTTCCCCATCTTAGCGCCCGCATATATTACTGATTGATGAGATTGTAGAGAGTCCGACAAGCTGCCGAGTATCGATGGAATCAAGCTCAAAGAATGATTCATACTGTGACTGCGAACGGCGATGAAGATTCATGATGAAGTGGGCGAAAGAAGACGTGGCAAAAGGCAACTGGCATAGTCTGGGACAGGGTAGGACAGGATTAATGTTAAAGTTGATCGTGATGAAGCCTGAAGACCTGACTCAGCTTGAGGGGTCAAAATCGGAACAAAATCACTGAGCCCATTGGCCTCAGTTCAGTTCCGCTTTAATTTTTCTCGGCTTTCCGCGGGCCAAGTTTTTGCCTTGCTGATAAAACCTTCAGTCCCCTTGGTACAAACCAAATGAAGCTTGCCGTTTCAAAATAGTATTTTGAAGCACTAGTTTCCTATTCATTCACTGAGTGACAATCCGGATCTTAGTGCTTTAGACTCTTTGCCAATGTAACTATGTAACGCATATCTGACATCTTAGAACAGCTCCGATGTAAAAACTTGCTCGACCAGGCGGCGTCTGTGGAAAACCTTGAGGTTCAAGCCTCATGGCGGCGACGTAAACTCTCAAATTCGGAGTCGTGCATTCATGATCCATGATGCCCCAGGTCTGAAGCTTCAGACGTCGAGACGTCGAAGTTCTATTCATTCAATACACATTGATACATTAATGAAGGAAGGCTACAAATGAGCGTAGAACTCGAGTGAACAACATTAAAGGAAAATGAAACTCGTTCTGTTTGCAATGTCCTCATTCCGGGCCACTTGCACTAAATTACGGCCTCCTTCCACTCGCTGTAAAATGACGACGCCCCCAACAGTATTTGCCCCCGCGATGATAAATTCGTCGCCACCATCTTCGACTTTGCCGAGGCTCATGCTCCGGATCTGTTGTAATCCGGTAGGTACCTGGGCCAACAGTTCCAGAGATTCTGTGCCCCGCTTTGCGATCCTATTTACACGCTTCATCCGCTGTTTGGTACTCTCCGTACATGGCGAATTAGAACTCGTTCCGTTATTGAACTGGAAAATTGCGATTGTATCGCCCGCAGGATCGATCGTGGTCCCAATATTACGGTTACTCACGTATATCAGCGGTGTTGGGAAACGTTCAGTCGGAGTGGAGATGAGGATTTCAGCCGCCGCGAAGGAGGTGCCTTCAGGGGGATTGGCCGGTACAACGGAAACATTAGCGAGAAGAGGAAACGTTGTCCCATTAGGCGCCTCGGGTATATGCTGAGCAGTCAACGTGGATGTCTTTTCATGTACTGTGAAGAGAATATCATCTAGAAGACACAGCCTTACTATCAGAATGTAGTTCCGGGAGCGGAGGGAACATGTGGATTGAAGACGTACCGTGAATAGCAATGTGCCTTGGTCCAGCACCTGAATCGATGTCTATTTGGCCCTGAACTCTGAACTTTCCCGGAGCACCGTCGTTTACGATTCGCCAGATTTTGTCGGCGCCTAAGTCTGGTACAAAGACTTCTCCGTTATGTTCAAGGGACATGTGAGGGTTAGACGCGGCGTTGGGACCAGCGGGGAAGTTGATGATCGGGGAATCCTTTTCGAAGTGAAGGGGATTATCGGGAACGGTGGCAACGAAAGAGCAGTTGGGAGATCCAAACTACAGATATCACAGCTTTTTAGATGCGGCCGTGGTAGATAGAGGACTGGTGACTTACATTCATGCCTGTTACTTCTCCCGTCGAGAGCGGATTGGTGAAGGTTGGACCGTTTCCCCCCGTGGTCACAGTATCTACCAGGGACAGAAGCCCTGCGTCACCGACAGAAAATGACTGTAAATTCCCTACGGGTTGTATTTCATTGACCGCGCTATATGAAGAAACATCAGAATAAGGTCAGTTGAGTGATAGATGCGACGTACTATATAATAAGGCTGTTATTAGGATGCTGAGCAATCCACGATGGGTTTTCTCCTGATGGATTCTGTTGCGTCAGGGTAAGAGACTTGGCGCCCGCGTCAAAGAAATACGTGGCAATCACGGAGGAGAAACCTCCGGCAAGGATTGTGTAGTTGACCATTGGTAGGATTGTGAAAGACCGACGGAATAAGGGGAAAGAGGGCGCGCCGCGCTAGGCTGGTAAGTGGGAGTGTTCAAGAAAAAAAGAATGAGGGCAATATCATCCGTCAAGTGCCAAGATCCTTTATAGGTGTAGAGCATCGCATTCAAGCCACCCATTGTTCAACAATCGTCAAATTTTGTTGTTTCAATGGCTATTGTCTTGATGGTGGTTGCCCTCTATTATCATCCTTGCTCCGATAAAACCGAGGTGAGTTTGTCCTGTGTATTCGCAGAGTCACGAATCTCTGGTGTAGGAGCTGATAGGCATTCTACTCATCTGCCGCAACAGCGCTGGGCGTCGATTGTTATGACGATGGCGGTGCCGGGGGCGGATCTCGCCCATAAAGGGTAACGTATTGATCTCCTAGCGCCACAGAACGTAACCTTTACAACAGTCAAAAATTGATAGAAAATGAGGACGGGGATACAGCATGGTGTAATCTCACCGAGACAGGTGAGAGAAGGGTCTCGAAATGCGGTTAGGACAATTTAGGAAGAGCGAACCCAACATCAAGAAGTGGCGAGGGATCTTCGGGTTTCACTGGCATGATTTCTGCTGAACATCAAGTCACATTCAAACCCAGCGGCAGTGGTTTGACCCGCATTTGAGGCGATAAATAGTAGGCAATACCCGAACAGACCCTATGCAATATTAATTACTAACGACCCAGCTGCAGTAATTCATTTGAGGTGAGAACAGTATTGTCAAGATTCTAACCGTAGTATTGGTGTGAGAGTGGCCAATCACTGTAACCAAGGACGTGCCAACAGAAATATTTCCGTGCCTATGGAAGATACGAGTACAATATGTAGTTTCTCATGAAATCGGTGATTGGAAAACATGTCCTGCCAAGTGATGGTCATGTGAACATACAGTAAGAAAGATGGGTTCACATTGCATGATTAATACAACTCTTACAGCAGTAAAAGTCCGTAACAGCGACAACGCCTCTTATTCAAATCTCTACTTCCCTCGAGCCATCCTTGTCTACAACCTTGACTTTGTATTGCCCAGGACTGACAACTACACGCTTCGCCACTTCGGCGATGCATCGCTTGAGGGTCGCGAGTCCTTCTTCTAGTGACGCCTCAGGATTATGGTACCTGTAGGCACGATCCGAATGAGCCGAGTAGTCGGAAACGCAATGACAACCGCCTTACCGATCCAGCAAACTTAGTACAAAGTAGCTTCCATAACCATGAGCGGCAAACGGCACCTCCGTCATTGTTCCAAGATAATCCACCCAGTACAGATGGGGTTCATGCTTGGTTGTATCGTACCCTCCAAGTAGCAAGTTGACGGCGTACGGTTTTCGGGAACGCAGAGATTCTGCTAGGGATCTCCGAATCCATGACGCGGCTGCTGAAGGGCCTAGAGGGTATGTATTGCGTATTTGGAAGAGACGGATGTTGCGCTCGACATATTCAGCGAATTGAATGGTGTCGCCTATACAGTATATCGGTAAGAGCATGCCCACCAATGTAGTCAATGAACACAAACCTGGTTCGCCAGAATATGCCATGAGTAAATGGGGACTGAGTACTTTAATTTTGTCCTCGTCGACCTTCATTTTGACGATTGAGCGTGCAGAGGTCGTGTCTGCAGCAACAATAACGTATCCTTTTCCAGTGATGGCGAATAAGTTCTCCATGACAAGAGCAATTGGTGGTAGGTAGGAAGTTCTGCAATGGGAGGGTGTACGCGTCAAGAGTGTGACGTGACGTGACGCCTTCCCAAATTGGGCCCGGAAGCACCGGACCGCGTGCTCCGGCGACTATGTGACGGTAACGTGACGGAGTACCGAACGTGACATTGGAACTGGTGAAATCTTGAAGTCCAAGTTAACCTCCACGACCTGCAATATACCTTCTCCATTTCCTCGGTGTCGCCTTTATCTTACTTTCTTGGAAGCTTCTGCTTATATTTCACAGTTGGAGTCTTGTATAGGGAGTGGCTCAGAGGCTCGGTAAGCGAAATATCGAGGTACTTAGAAGTGCGTCATGAGATTTGGTGCCCCTCGTTCCCCGTCGCCCTCTCCAGTGAGGGATAGGTGTGTACACTCTGTATACACCACACAATTGCTCAAGAACAGAACAAGGACATCTTCCACCTTTGGACTACATCACGCCGTAGACGACGTCTATGACGTCTATGAAGACGACGACAGTGATGAAATATCATCGATATCAAGTTCTGAAGATTCTGATCCTTCTGCCTCATCCGATAATGAGCTCTCGCCCCAATGGCGCCATCGGAGTCAGAAGAAATTCCAACCTCGTGCCCGCCCCACCGCGTGAGTCTTGTTGTCTTGTTTTTGTTGTTTCTTCTATTGAAGGTGGCCGTTATAGATCTTCTTCAATATCCACTCATGTTACTCCGAAGTCACCGTCTAAAGCCCTGTCGGAATCAGAGCAGCGACAGATGGAAGAAGCCCTAGCATCTATACGATTACGAGCTCGACATAATGACCCTTATGAAGATTGGGAAAGAAATGTTCGGCGCGAATCTTTCGTACGTATCAAGTGCGTTTAGGAGGACATCCACCTAAACTATCATAGCGAACAGCCCGGAAGAATCACGCCACTTCCCAGTCACTCCTCCATGACGCTCAGGATAATGTCAAGCGACAACAAATGGAACTGCTTCAAGCAAAATATGCGGAGGAACAGCGCGCTGTTAACGCGAAACTCTCTGAAATGCGGTCCAGACATCAACAAGCCGAAGCTACAATGCGTCAGCGGTGGAAAGAACGACAGGATACATTATGGCGACGCATAGATGCTGCAATTGCTCTAGACGCTGGTAAAGTTAGGAAGCAAATAGAGGAGGAGCAGCATATACGTGATGAGGAGCAGAGAAAAGTCAGAGAGGCCGAGCTGAGGCGGCGACTGGAAGACGAGAAAAAACGTGCGGAAGAGGAGAAGAAGCGGCAAGAGGAGGAGATGGAGAAGAAGAAAAAGGAGGAGCAGGAGCAGAAAGAGAGAGAGGAAACGGAAAGAGTAGAAGCTGAGAAGAAGGCTACGCAAGAGAAGCTCGAGGTACAGAAGGGGATGAGAGAACAATTGGGTATGAGTACCGCAGACCGTGATTGGCGCGAGGCTAGGAAAACTCTACAGGTAAGACCTCGCCCGATGTTCCCTCTCTAGCTGACTACCTCATTTTGTTAGACGCTCAAAACTGAGGTGCTTTCTGTGGCTAAGAACAAGGGAGGGAACTCAGCGGAGATGAAATTGACTTGGGGTACCTTCCGTCGTCAAATCACCCCAAAGATGGGTCAATTAACGCATGATGAGGCTACTATTAACCGCATTGTAGGTTTTCGCTAGGTATGCCGTTCTCCCAATTTGCTAAGGAGATGCCATAGTCAACACAGCTCGTCCAAATTCTATTACCTCCACAACGACATCACCCTGTCATCTACGCCGCTCTTTTATCCACCCTTGCTAAGGCCATAATTCTTCAGGCCGAAACCGAAGTCACAGCCGAGAAGAAATCAGCCTACCCACTATCCAAAGTCGCGTTCAACCTCCTTGAGACACTTGAAGGTTTCGGCCAGGTCTTCTGGGCGCGGATTGTTGCTCGGACTGGGGGATGGGCTGTACCTACTCTCATCGGTGATCGCGATTGGGATGGGAAACCGTGGGGTAACGTTGTTGAGAAGAAGAAAGCGATGGGGTATCGGCAGCAGACCGCCGACAACGGTGATATGGTGTGGGAGACTGAAGAGATGTATATCTCGCGACTTAACGGGGTCATGAGAGTATACTTTGGTGTGCTGGCGATCCAGCCACAAAAAGGCCCATTGAATGGGTCGATGTGGCGGACACCAATGTTTTGGGCGTGGATCGCCAGGCTCCTTGGCTCTGACGGAGGAGGGAGGGTTATGCTGGAACGGGCAGTTGGCGCGGAACTTTTGGCTAGTACGTATTTCTGTGTTTCCACTTTGATTTCTGATTCAAACATTGATATCAGCTGCCCTGTCTGTTCTCGGGTCTGACGCGAAGGATATGTGGGGTCAACAGTTTGTGAAGGTGCTGGCGCTTATCCATGAGGGCATCACTGCAGGGATGGGGGATGGCAAGAAGATTGGGGGTAGCACCACTGAGGGCTCTGCGGCACGGGTGAGAGTATTGTTAGAAGTTGAGCGAATAATGGGGTCATAGGGACGAGCCGAGGCTTCATCCCATGACTTCCATTAAGCCTGTCTGGATTTTTCGTGGTGCTGTTGAACACATTTAGGGCTCGTGCACGACGGCGATCAATATATACATTGCATGTTAATGGCACCCTGCTCAGTTAGACGTGATTAAACTAAGCTTACTGGGTCACAGTGACGATGGGCGCCTACCTATCGTTTCAAGAATGGTTCTCTGAAGTTATGCCAGAATGTAAAATACCACTGTCCGAGGAATGGAAGTGATGATACGGCGAATATAGCCGCTCGAATGGTAGACGGCCTGACGGAAGTTTGGTTCCTTGGCCAAGCCTCCAAGGGCGTTCTGTGGCTGAGTGCTGATTCTGGATTCACCGGAGGCTGTTCTTGAATGAATTCAGGCCTTGGCACCAACCACGAAGGATTACACAGCCCATGCAGTCTCTGAGTAGGGTTGCCGAGCTGTCTCAGGCAGGATTTCGATTTGCCTCTGTTCGGCTTGAGGATGTGCCTCCCTCTGCGGGCTAAATATAATTTCTCGCCATTTCTAGGAGAAAATGAGTGCTTTTATTCTGGAAAACATGTATTTATATTATATTCGCAATCATGAACATGTTTTATACTCCCACAAAGACCCCATAATGGCGAGTCGTTGATGTTTTTCCTGGAAGCGCGTTCACATAATAAAGCTAAGCTTAGCTGGCATTGATCAAACTGTTCCGTCTTACGGTGGTCCGGATCTGGGGCCGGCAGCGCCAGAAAACGACAGGTATCGACACGGCATTCAAAGTGAACAAGCACAGTGTTATGACTTTTTGAGTCCGAAGAAAGATTGCCTTGCACTATGAGAGTATACGATCCATATATGATCAGCCGGTAATAAGTATACAGAGAAGTACCATTATTCCGAAAAGAAAAGGTCAAAGTACGTACTTAAGGTAATATCGAGCAGGAGTGCATTTTTCAGGAGTACCACTTCCAATGACATGGCGGACTTGAACGATAGTAGAGTTTGAGGGGAGTATCAGTTCTGGGTGATCGTAATTTCTGAATGAGTATGAGGCCAGATACTGCATCAAATTTTATCTATATGAAATGATACTACCAAAGCCCTCGGCCACTTGAGCGTAGGCAACAGTATCTCTTGCCTAAGTACACGAAGTACCCCCGACTTTTACAATGTGCTACAGAATATGTCTTTTATTTTTGGAAGAATGACATTGTTCCTATTTGCCCTCATCTGGTCTTCATAATCTTCATTTTGCGTCTGTCTACGATAGTTGTAGTAAGAAAGTAGTACGCACTGTGAGTGAACTTAAGGGTCAGATGCTCACGACGGCCTACGCTCTGCAAGTATAGTGGTCCAGCGGTAAACAGAAATCTGTCTAACGATATAATCTAATAAACCCATAGGGTACTATCTACCTTCAATATGGTATGTTACACCAGACCGGAGGCGGCGCTAAAAATAGGTCCATAATCCGGACAGAGAGCCGTACCTTAAAGCCGCTCAAACGGATTGCATTACGCAAATCGAAATCCTGCCTGAGACAGCTCGGCAACCCTACTGAGGGAACGGAGTTAATAGATCATAGTACATGGTGTATGCCTGATTAATTACAGAAGAACCCCATGTATGTAGTTCTGTTGAATTGGTTCTATTCTCAAGGCCCCACAAAAGCTTGGAAACCAAACGAAAACGCGTCAGAAAAGCTAGGAAAATGTTCGTTTCCTTACTCGACTTTATCTCACACCGAGACTCCAAGGCTCCAAGGAATGCAGTGGTGAAACTTCGTAGAATCCTCGTCCCTGATAAACCTACACTTCAATCAGATAACGGCGCTACGACATTCCCCCACTTCGACGAAGGTAATCGATATCAACATATGTGATTTCAAGAGGAAGCTTTGGCATCTGAGGGCGCCTATAAACATTTCGGGGGATAACATCATACGTCGAGACTCAGATTTAGATACTATAGAACGATCCAAGATGCAAACTTTATCGGGAGATAGATAGCGATTGACAGGAATAAAAGTTAAAACTAGTAAAAATGAAAGGAAAGGCGATGTAGGACCTGCCTAAGGGGAATTATAATAAAGAATTGTCCGGACCACAAACTATCATCTCGGCGGTAGAGTTACTTTGATGGGTCAAACTCCATGTCGATATCCATTGGTTCCTCCTCGATCATGTCCAACCTGACGGGGTTCGCCCGCGATCCAAGAGGCGCTGACGGACCAGGCTCAGATTGGGGCGTGTTTGCACGCGTAGGAACGGGCGTCAACTCTCTCCATTCAAGCGCGCCAGGATACACCGACGGTCCCGCCACGGGACCATCCTCGAATTGCGGCGTGTTCTGACGCGTAGGAACGGGTCCGGGGAATATCAACGAGCCCGACATCGGACCAGGCGCAGGCGTGTTCTGCCTTGTTGGCGGTCCGGCGGTCAAATCGGGCGTGCTCTGACGACTGCTGGAAGGCGTAGGCGGGAAGTGGGGACCCAGGCCCATACCCAGCTGCATTGCTATCACGGACTGACTGCGCGCCCTAACGCGCCTACGGAGCTTGGGTTTCATCGAAACGCGAGTGTTCTTCATCTTCCCCTTGTCGATGATCTGGCTCAGACTGTTCCTGTTCAAACGCCGTTTGTACGAATTGAGAGTCCAAGCCTCCTCGAATAATAAGGCGTCTTTTTGCATAGCCTCGGCTCCTTCTAAGTTTTTCTGGAGGACTCGTAGTGAGCGATTGGGGTCTGGGTGCTTGAATGCGGGGGAAGGGATGACCTGCGCGACGGTGGAATTATCGGAGGCTGCATTGCCTGCAGGGATGGTTGCTGGCTCGCCGGCTGGTACAAGTCCCAGAGACGTAGTCGAAGCCCCACCAGCAGAGGATAAACCCGACCGAGACGCGGTCTGTGCAATGGTGGTATTGTTGGATGCTGCGTTGTCTACGAGGTCGGTTGCCTGCCCACTAGCCGGTATAGATTCCAGAGAGGTAACCGAAGGCACACCAGAGAACAATCCCGATCTAGATGCGACCGAGGAGAAAGGGAAATCCAGAAAGTCGTCATCGTTCGGGGCCACTTTGATAGGTTTCCTGAGGTTCTTGCCCTTTGCCTTTCTCCTTTTTCGTACGTTGAACATTTTGCGTGGTGATGTTTCATAAAGCTTGAAAGGGACGTATGGAGGAAGGCGCGCTGAGCGACGAGTGCCCATCCTTGCATCAGCGACCATACGCGCGGCCACCGCTGCAGCCATGGCAGAGAAGAGAGAGAGAACCTAGAAGGGAATAAAGAGTGGTCGGTGGTTAGCACACACAAGGGAGAAAGGAAAAATTATGAATGTCACGTTCCTATCTTATTCTAGCGAGGGTTTATATACGTTCACAGCTTGTTATAGGGTTTTTGGCGACTTTGCAGACCCTTTTGCGGCTCTATTGTTCGAGATAACGGGTGGCATTACTGAAATGAAATATAATTAGATGATTTGCGACAAGACAAGTTCTCGGTACCGGATTCGAGGTACAATCGGCCTTGTGCATGATGGTGTTACGTCGACCATGACAAACAAAGTACAGTTAATGAAAAAGACAAAGGACCGTGAAAGAGGGGCCATTGTTAGCGCCGCCGGGAACTGTGTGCCGTCGAAGCGATCTTGCGGCTGCATTTCGAGTGGCAGATATTCGAAGGGGAATTTTCGGTTGGTCCTTAACTCTTGGCTAAGTCAAGGGCTTAGTATTACTGCGCCAATAAAGCTAAGTTTTCTGCCACAGCATACGCAACACTTGTCTCAAAGAACATAAGTAACTCAGCCACGGCGGGGAATTGCAGACGTGAATGAAGCTTCCTTCCAGCCCTTTAAAAGGTAGAAGATGTCATGATCTTCCTTTGGCCGAGTATAGTCGAGACGGATTGATATAGAGAGTAAAAGGTTAAGACAAACGATAGAGAGGGAAACAGAGATCGAGAGACCAACGATCCAGCACGGTGGGTGGCCAATGCTGCCGATGTAACCTCAGAGACGGCATGATCATAGATATATGCCTTGTCGCATAGTCAGGGTCATGCACACGAACCTGGGACCAACGCTGTTGCATAATCCTCCGAGACAGGGAAAGCGAGAGGTATTGCAGTCTACGCTCGTCGTGAACGAGGTACCATGAGAATAACGAAGGCGACGTACCAAATCCAAAGTTCGCCTGCCCCCGGATCTTCTCTGCTCTCTCTCGGTCGCGAAGTACTTCCTCGTTCCATGAGAAAATTGTGACAGTGGCGGGGTGGCTATTGAATACGAGAAAATTTCCCTGGGGTCCAGACGCTAGGAAGGTTTTCGATGTGCTGGTCGCAACGTTAATATCCCCTGATGACGAGAAGCGCTACTTCCAGACTCCAGGGGTGTTTGACATAAGATCAGTGGCGAATTCGTTTGATCGCGCCCTTTGGAAGTTGCTGAATGAGCAATACAATCACTTAATGTCGGGAAATTGCAGAACATGTTCAAGGTGGTCGCGGTTCGAAGGACGAAGCCCCGGGCCGCTAGGCCGCCACAATATCCAGGCACCACTCATTCTGTCTGTGCCACTTGAGACTTGGTAGGCTGCAGTGTAGTCCCTCCTTCCCCTTTCCTCTCATTAGTATATCCTCCCATCAATGGCCCGCTTACTTTCTCGTCCTCCTAAGATAAAGCGACTGAAATGCGGCATCGAGCGAGCGACCGGCGCACACAAGCGCAAAATCGCAGGGCACGAAAGAGACAATTCCGAGTTCTGTGAAGTCATCAACACTCAACAGGAGCCAACCTACGAACCATGGATGATGGAAGAGAGGCTTATAGTGCGTCACTAATGTTTTAAGAACGATAGTCCATAATCTTAAAAAAACAGTTTGACCAGTATCTCGTCTCCATCGAATCGCAGAGCGGAGAGAGACGGAGTCTGTAAAGACGTCGCTAGATATCATCGATTATATCTATCGACAACGTGTTGGACGCGCTGTCGGTACTCTCCCCTCGGAACCGCAGTTTGTCCTCTCCGCAATCATCGAAGGCGCTCTCGATATGTCATCGAAAATTTACGGCACCCCATTGTAAGCGTATAGCTATTCCAGGAACAAGGTCATTTCTCTCGTGGAGCCTGTACTTCAAGAAGACCGGTGAGGTTGACCAAGCGGGACGTTGCCTGTACAACTCTTGTCGTCTCCTATACAAGGGTCGCACGAGTCCCATTATCTTGAAGGAAGGCGAATTCCCCTCTCCGTCAGTCGCGGCATTCTTTGCTAGCTCATTTCTGTGACCCGAGGAAGGTGAGAGTGGAGTATCAGTCGAAGAGTGGAAGTGTGTTGGTTAGTGGTCCATATATCAGTGGTACCATCGGAAAATATGTACAAGGAATGTTCTGAGGTTTGCAAACTCGACTCGAGCCGGAACAACCATTGAAGCTCACAAGCTTAAGTTTCAGTACTGCAGTGTTCACTGGCCATTTGATTGAAGTGGTCGGAAACTAGTTTCTCCGCCGCTATTTCATAAGGCAGGAAAGGGTCCTATAACTTCAAGATTTCCATGATGGACATCCACATTCTTTCCGGTTCCTTCACTTCGTTCTCTCTCTTCCTCCTCGCCTTCTCTCCACTTAATCGCTCGCTCCGGCTTCTCCGCACCGTGCCCGCCGTCGGTCCGCACCAGTACATTGCACAGACCCCTCAGGCCGTATACACAACGACATGGGCAACTCCACCGGCCCTACACGCATGGGCCCTTCCTTCGCTAGCGCACATCGGCGGTACTCCCATAACGGCGACGTCGTCCTATATCACAATCCTTGACTCTCACGCATACTCCATGGGTGGGCCCACAGGGGAGATTCATGTACTTGATCCAGCGACGGGGACATGGAAACAAAAAATACAAGAGATTCTGTTTGTCAAATCCGGAAAACTTGACGAAGCTGATAAGACAAGGAAAGCTCTGAGATACGATTCTCATGCGATAGAGTTCACAGCAGATGGAAACTATGGTTTTGTCCCGGTTCTCGGGACAGAAGAGATCCATGTCTTCAAGAGGGGTACCAATGGGACGCTTGAACGCGTAGCGAAATCCAAGGGTCATGCAGTCCACGGTCCACGGCACGTCAAAGTTCATCCGAACGGAGAGGTTGTTTACTGCGTGACTGAACACAGTATGTTTTCTCAACTTTATTGAAACCGGAATGCTTGAGAGGCGTATAGGCAACAAGCTGGACGTATACACCTTCAATGCCACACCTACACCATCTCTGAAGCTCGTCTCTTCGCAGCCCCTCTATGCTTCCGGTTCAGCCCATTCCTACAGGGGGACACGCTGCTACTCGCGCCTTCAGCTAACCAAATATTGCGACTACTCGTGGGGCAACGCACCTCGACCCAGGATACATCTCTGTCTTTTCTCTCTCCTCATCCGGTCTGCTTAGCGGCCAGGTTGAGTACTACGAGACCCCGACCTCGGGAGGGAAAGCCCACGCTATCGACTTGCTCACGAAGACATCCAAGTCCGCAACCATAGACCAGAATCTCTCTCTGTCCCAGCCGAGTCCGTATGATAGTCTTAACAGACGACGACGCATGCACACAGACGCCTGAACCCTGTGCGAGTGTAAGGAATACTCGGTGGGACGGCTGGGATACTGGTGGGATACGCGAAGTCGCGTCGTATGTTGGAACAGAGATGCGAGGCGGGAGCCACGCGATTTTCTTGCATGAACATGCAGATGCCGAGGAGGTGGTGCGGCATGATGAACTGTAGAGCGACCAGTGCTGTTCTGACCAATTGCGCTCATTCAATTCGAATTTGGTGGAACTCAGTTAGTCCCCTTCGCTACGTATATCTGACTAGACTGAATTAGATTGCGCTGTTTATTTGATGCTCAAAAAAGAGTCGTTTTGCAAACTCCTTTCCAAAGGAGATCCAAGCTCAAAGTAACATGCTTAACGCTACCGAGGTCAAGGATTCTCTCTCTATTCCCAAAGACA
>JAUDZF010000299.1:0-26188 GCA_030407055.1 Armillaria mellea
GGGGGATATCAGGGAGAAGATCTCTGGTGGAACGCGGGCGATTGCCACCTGAACGTCCATAGCGAATGACATACAAATGTCTTGGAAACGGATCGTAGCTTGCGTCACTAGTGTCATTCCGCGGTACTGCCGTGACGTCAAAATACCGCCCCCTTCCACACTTCCAATGAGGCCGACACGCTTTGCGTTCTTGCAAAGACCATACTACGATTTTTCAGCTGGATTCATGCACAATAAAGCAATCCGCTTTGGCCGGAAGAATATTGTGTGTGTTTTGCTTCCGGTGATCTATTCACTGACGAAAATGGTCCGACAGGCATTTGGTGTTGCAATTCTGATGGGTCTGACAGGCACCGTTTACTGGTTAGGATACAGGGAAACGGATGGACACCATACTGCTAAAAGTAAGCTCAAAGACAAGATCTGAAGATTGTACTGACCTCGCATGCAGCTATGGTCGACCCAGAGAAATAGAAATTAGGATGTCCTTTGAGTCGCGTTCTCTGTTGAGGCAAAGCTAGGGAATCGGGTCTGCTAGTGTACAAGTTGAAAAAATAATTACCGAGAAGCAGCTACCTTGAATTGGAAACTTCGACATTGTAAACCGCTATTAAGTAGATGCGACGCGACCTGGCCCTGCATCGAAGCAAATCTAATCTGTCGTAGGAATTGACGTCTGGTGTAACACGTGGCAAACTTTTCAAAATCAACAGAGAAACATCAATAAGTTCCCGATAACCGGAAGCTGCCTACACTTAATATGAAGATTTATTACGCCGCCTTCGTCGATACTCAACGTTTCCTCGGAGCTTGGGGTGTAGGGATCATAGTCTATCAAGAATAATGAGTATGTCGAAGGCCATGTCAGCTCTGAGATTCACTCACGTAATAATTATTAGCGGGGATGGCTTTGGCAAGCGAACTGCCAACTCCCTCACTAGTGTGGCAAGAATCGTCCCAACTTGTAGATAGGCAAACTAAGAAGAGACCATCAGCGGGTCTGACGAGATAGAACAACCAATCTCACCTGTTCCCCTACACATCGATGCCTCCCGGCTCCAAACGGTTGATATGGACTTTCTGTTCCTTTACTAACAGCTCAAAATCCGTAATCAATCTTCTCCCCATGTTCATCGACATATGTTTCGAGCGCCTGCGCAGCCATGCCTTCGGGGTCAACCCATCTGTATGGATCGAACTCATAGCAGGTCTCCACACTCGCGGGTCCGTGTGGCTTACTGTCGGTGATGCAAGAACATAGTCTCCCTTTGGTACTACAGTACAACGCCATCCTTCGAGGGAGCGGCGAGAGATGGAGGGGGACAGCAACGTCTTCCCGAACGTGTCGCATGATAGCATGGAGGTGGTGGGTGCAGAACGGAGCGTTTCGCGGATGAGGGCGTTCATGAGGGGAAGTTCGCGGGCTTCATCGTAGGTCATAGGCCGCAGTCCGCCGTCAGGGGTGCCAAAGAATCTTACGTGTCTTGGTAGAGCTTCTCGCTGCAGTATACAATTTTGTCAGTTTATCAAGAAATGGAGAAAGAGATGGCTCATACGCGAAATCAGGGTGTCTGCCAACCTAAGAACCGCCCATGACCCAGTGGACGCGCTCGTATGTTGGCCTGCCATGAGAAGAGCAATCATGCAGTGTGCTACCTCGGAATCTGTCATTGGCTTCCCACTGCGATATATTTGTCCACTGAGTGCAGTGATCATATCCAACTCTTGCTGAAATGGTAGTTAGTAATGCTAAAAGATAATACACTGAAGACCTACGTCGTCCCCCTTTGCTTTTCTCTGCTTGACGATATCAACGTAAAAATCACTAATCTTTTTATGTGCCCGATCGCGTCGACGGTAATGCTCCAAAGGCAGATTAGGGAAGAAAAAGTTCATCGGCGTAAATCCGCCATCCAGGTCGGCTATCAGATTCGCGAATGACTTGTCGAGGGCAGCACGAATCTGCTTTCCTTGCAAAGTCCTACTGGCGGTGAGGATAGTGATCTCCGCAAGCACCTGACAAGGGTCAAATGTGCCCCACTCTCCAGCAGTCTCCGGATCTTGGTAGGACTTGAACACAGGTTCGTTGTTCAAGTACGTCTCTACCTCATCTTCAAACATGCCGACATACGTGCGGAATGACTCTGTTGACAAGCCAATTTTGATGAACTTTTTCTGTTCCATGAACTGGGGATTGGGTATGGCGTAAACGACATCGTCGCCAAAGACGGGTGAGGTCATATGCTAGAAATCAACGCTTAGTTTACAAACGACGCATTGGTAGCTGGACAAAGAACGAACCTTATAGGCATCCTCCGCATTGAACACCGTGGACTTTCCACCCAACACAAAGTTGTTGCCTTTAGCTCCCAATGCGACAGTGACACGGCGCCCAAGTAAAATGAACGTGAATACGTCGCCGTACTGCATATAACGTCAGGTGCCACATCAAACAAAGGAACCAGAGTAACAGACTTTTTCCTGGCACACGAATAGAAACGCCAATGGGTCGCTGCCGTACTGGATACTCGAGCCTATGAACGGGAACCAGTGGAAGACTACCGGAGGCTTTGAGCAGTCTTGAGGCAACTGTAGGTGACATGTCAAATCGATAATTTCGGAGTCAAATGTACAGGCACTCCCCAGCTGTCTCAGAATATTGAACGCGACCGCAAGGATTGGGATGTTCACAAGAACATATAGGAAATAGCGCGTATTGAAGACCTGAGCTGGGTCATTGAGCAAGTGGTCCCTGAGTGGTACTGATGCATTGAGAGGCATGGAGAGAATAACAAGGTTGTATTTCCGCGCATATATGCCATCTTTATGTACCGATACCGCCCATCGAACCACATTTTTTCCATTAATATTGTGAAATCGTATCACGCCGGGTCCAGACTGATGGGGTCAGGCCAGGCCACGGATTTCAATAGAATGCTCGACCCGTATTTATTGACACTGGGAGCACTGATACCACATTGCAGGGGGAAACAATGAAGGCTAGAGGTTGACGAACGTGATTAGGCTGCATTTCTCGGACGTCGATGATGAGGGAAGAGATCCACACCGGGCCGCACTTCCGATTATGTAGCTGGCTTTCCCACGCTGGAGCAGATGCGGGGTACGATCTCTTAAGACAAAAAGATAACATCCAATCATGTCCGATGCATTTGACCCTCCAATACAATCGTAAAACCTACTCTGATTACTGGACGTAAACCCATGCACGGTACCCCAATATAACTATCTATGATCGTCTGCGTGAGGTGACCCCCATAGAAGAGTCCTCGTAACACCGCTTTGCCACGATTCGACTCGTCTTCGAGCCAGTATCGACATAGTAGATCTATCCGTGCCAACGAATCCAACACCTCCCGACTGTATTACTGCATCGACGAGGAGGGGGTACCTACCCAATGATGAACACAAGACAATTAACCAAAACCATGTGGGACAATAGCTCACCAATCCCCATAAAGTTCCTTCGTCTTAGAATGGTCCGGCGCATACCAGCCTTGCTGTGCAACCTCCTCCCACCAACTCGCATTCCTTTCATCGCTTGTCATGATAACATGCTTAACGTCTATACCCTTGGTTTGTAGCAGTTCGTCCTTAACCTCCTGTACTCGCCGAGCAGTGACAGTCACAGAAGGAAAACATACATCTTGCGTTGCACCCCAACAGTAGTTCTTGAAGTCAGCGTGCCGAGCATGAATAGCAATGTACTATGCTATATTTAGTACATCATGAAGAAGAGAAAGCAATAGAATGATACCGCAGGTGTGGGTCCGTCGTCTTCCAAACCCAGTGCACGGTTGATATATGTCTTTGCCAGGGCTTCGAGAGAAGGAACCCAATGCATGTGTTGAGCAACGAAACGCCAGGCAGGGCTATAGTCGTGATCGTATTCAAATGGCTGGAACCCATGAGCATTGCCTTACAGCCATGAGAAGCAGCTACAACTCACCTGTTGTGCGCAGACATAATATAAATAGTCATAGCAAAGAAGCTGCTCGTCTGGCGGAAGTGATACGTTTAAAATTGGCGAAGGAAGTGGTGTCACGAGATTGGCGTTTCGCGTATCCGGAAAGGCGAATCTTGCCAGAGTCCAAAATGTAGTATGTGAATCATGTTCATAATTTTGAATAAGCTTGACCCAGTCCGGTAACCTCGTGTATGATACGTCTAATATGCATAAGAGGTCAACCAAGAATTGACCTTGCGGGCAACAAATGATCGCCCATACCAAGTTTCAGGCGACCGAGGACGGTACTCTCACGGGGTCCTTGAGCATGATTTTGTGATGTCGCTTCCCAAACGTTCCAGCACCCCAGTCCATCTAGTTCTGCGCTGTTCGGATCTTTTACATCTCGCCATTCGAGAATAGGTCTGTCCAGCGCTTGCCGAAGGCGAGGAACATCAAAAACGTCGCCAAATGCGATCGGTGGTGCAGCGGGACCAATATGGGAAGGTGTAAACATGGGCAATATGGGTACACGGTCGGTGATCAAGCCCAGATATATCAGATTGATCTGTGAAAACCGTTCAGCCGCTCAGTCAAGCAAGTGCGTCGAGCGAGCACAATCGACTAACATATGTCATCACATCATTCGCTGCGTAGGAAAATGAGCAGTCGTGTTCACTGTTGCTTGAATGAAGAGATACTCACTCCAGCCAGCAGATATCCAGGAAGTGATGTATTTGACGTCAGGGAGTAGATTATCTGCAAAACTGAGGATAAAAAACAACGGAGATATTTATCACCCACCACTAAAGTGCTCAGTTGGCGCACCAACAAGAGAGTTCAAGGGATCAAATAGATCTACCTCGACGCTCTTGGTGAACTCGAACATGGGAGACGGCTCCGATGATGTCCAAAGCCAGAATCCGACCAAAGAAATGAGCGCGACCAGAGACACACAGATAGCAGCTTTAATGAGGAGGCTTCCCCTTTCCTTGTGTTTATTCCAGAGCGGAGTCGAAGAGTCCGTTCGCAAATGGGCCTGCAAAGGCACGCTATCCATGATGACTATCGAATGTCTATGAAGACACCAGCGATATAAGGATGGTGAACGTTAAGGAACAAGGAGGACTTGGCATTCTCACCATACGTCGTCTTGAACCTGACCATGATCATCCATCAGCAAGTTTTCTTAGGAATTGATTGACACCACGTCTTTCAATTCATTTTTACTTTGTTTCACTCCAAGCGGGCTCGCCGGTGCACATGCTTCACGCCACCTTCAGATCGAATTTCGAAGATCCTCTGATGAAAATCAGAATAACGATTCAGAGGCGGCACGCGTGACTCGCACTTGGACTGCGTCTTTGCAAAGGGTACCACGATAGCCCGTGAATTCATCCTCCGTTATGTATGATGCATATACTGATGGAACTAGAAAGATCAAGATTTTTCCACGTTATAATAACAACATACGGGAAGGAAGAGAACCGGAGCGACTCGTAAAAACGCAAAATGTAAGTCCTCAGAATGTAAGTGTTTGTCCCGCATTAGCCTCAACTGTAGCACGGACAGACGCCGTAGCGATGAGGCTGTAGCTGTATCCGAGTTGGGAAGCGGTGATGGTGCCCACGTCGGCAGCTACATTGCACCCTGGTTGGTATGCTTATAAATCGAAGAACTGGGGACGTACTATTTTCTGCGCCTCCGAAGTCTGCACAGATAAGTAAGCACAATATCGAATTTGAAAAAGTCCATCATACTGACCGTTGCCTGTGGCAACTGCGTATCCCTCGTCAGTAGAGTAAAGAGGCTTATCGGTGTCTTTCAAATAACATCCTTAGTCTAAGAGTTCCAGGATATACAATCAGTGAACCTCGCACCAGTCCAGACGTTGTTCTCAACAAGTAATTCGGCGCCATCACGGGTATTGATTCCGTCGTTATTGTCATCGTAAACGTTATTGAAGATGTGCCCTATAAGAAGGCTGAATATATACGCGAGATTTGATAGGAGACAGAAAGGTACCTATGCCAAATCTGAAAGACGGGGTGCGAGAGTTGAGGTCGTACCACCAGTTGAGGGCGAAAGTAATCCTGATGGCTACGTCTTCGGCACCGTTATTGTCAGAATGACCGACGAGAGAAGCCTTCCAGTGGGTGTAGAGCTTGCTATTGGTGACAGTGATTCCGTAACAACCATGGGTAATGTCGAGAAGACCGTCGTAGCTAGGTTCATCAGCCCCAGTAGACATCATAATTCCGATATGTCGTAAATCACACTTACTAGTCCTAGAAGGCGGTCAAACATAGTTGAGATAAAAAGAATTGCTGGAAACTTACTTTGTCGTGGTCTCTGTCGCTAGAGAGATCAACATGGTCGACCCATACCTGAGATGCGGACTGGATACCAATAGCATCCCCAACATCTGCAAGCACCTTTTGGATCTTGACGTTTCGGATAATCACGTTCGACTCGTCGAGGACACGAAGACCAACACCGTCAAGCACTAGACGTGATTGAATCAACTTGAAGCTGGAAACTAAGAAGACATCGAACTCACAAGAACCAGCCGCCCCGAGCACAGACGTATTGGAACCAACCTTGACGACAGCGCTTCCGGAAATAGTTCCTGTTAACATGAAAATTCAGATGCCCGTTTTTTGACTCATTAAACAATAAAGACTAGCCAGAGATAATGACGATCTTGGTACTATCACCCGAAACAGCAGAGGTGAGTGCGTCCAAAGTCGTCACTGTTGTGGTGGTTCCGCCTGCCCCACCAGTAGTTCTAACGCGAAGTCAATGCAACGCACAAATATAGATGATCGATAAATTCAAACCCTCCGTTCAAAGTCGCGAAACCGACGGTGGCCACATCACTGACTGACGCTCTCTTAAGCACTGTCGACGGTGCAGACTAAGAAGAAGAAGAAGAAGAAGAGTCAGCGCTGTTCCACCACGAAGGAAAAGCCCGTCTACAATGACGGAAACAAATTGCAGAGCAGCAATAGCGGTAATAGCAGCGAACCACTTCATGTCAGAGCGATATAGGAGGATTTCAGTTCAACCAACGGCTGGTTGACTATCCAGCGACTGTCTGAAGGTCTTTTATACTGTTAAATCGGATATGCATCGGAGAGAACCAGTAATTCCGCAGCGAGACAGTAGGACTACAATGAAGAGGCAGCAATTCTGCGGTCCGCCATTACCGTCCGGCCCTTGAGGATTTTGCGAGACCTAGGGAAATTTTGGAGGTCAGTAGAAGAACTTGCCATTAAAGCACGCGATGTGAGATCATTTGTTGCGCGACGGTACCTGACAGTCGGGTGGCTTGCCGTCATCTAAACATGATGGTGTTGCTCTATAAATAACATTGTGATAACTTGGGTTAGTATGGGTCAGTCGAGTCCCACGAAATGAGAGAACGCACCCAATAGGAACTAGGATAGACAATGCGACGTTCGAAAAAACATTTTCTAGAGGATAATAAATCCAACATTTCTCCGTCATGAACACCTCTCGGGCCCGAACTGCACGGGACGTAGTCTTGCGTTACCTTGGCCGGTGACAGTGAAATACACGCCTCGAGCGAAAAGCCTTGGACTCCGGAATAAAGAGAACTCAATATATAGCAGCTCAGAATGCAAGCTGGCATGCACATGAAAATTTCACGTTCATCACCTCAGATGCGCAATGTACGAGAAGTTTAAACCTCGGAGACATTGACTATCTCGTGGATGCTGTAATTCACGCGCTTGAACGGCGTATCAATTCATTCAGTATCGGCGGCCTATCGCTACCGTCCACCTGGTCAGCCACAGAAGGGAACATCAAACCTTCGCACTCACTTCAAGTTCAGCTGACCCCACAGAGTAAAGTTTTAAATCAACAACTTTCACCAGCGCTTCTTTAGTGATCACGCCATAAGTCTCTTCGGTCGAGTTACGGTATTTCAACTAGGCTTTACGACATGCAACATGGAAAGGATATCAGGAAAGGATCAATAGGTATTCAAACCAGTTGTCGCATCTTGATGCATGCACACATCCTGTGGCAACAGGCTCCTCGTTGGAGCTACTGCTAGATGATATGGTCAACCGAGGAGCATCGCAGTAAGGATACACGAACCTATTGCTCCTTCTTCGCCTTGTCTGTCAGTTTCTTCGTCTTCCACTCCACACTTATGACAGTTTTATTGAAAGTTTGTAATGTCAATCCCTTCCTTGCAAGAATCCTAGACTCCCATCCATCCGGGATACGTTCTTCGATCAAAAACGATTCTAAATCTTTGATTCTTCCACCCATTATCGTTAGCATCGTCGAAGAGCTTAACTTCGTCAGAAGAGTAGAGACAATCGTAAAAACAACGTACTTGGAGCTCCCAAACATTTTATGCCCAAAACTCAACGAAAATTCGGGGTTAGCGCCAGCTGCTTCAACGCGGCGTTTTGCTGAAAACCGTGCGAGGTCGTCGGGAGTGAGAAGGGCAGAACCATCCGGCGCCTTTCCGGAAGAGGATTCGAGAAGTTCTTTAACATAGGGAATGTGTGGGGCGCCCTGATTTGGCTCATGATATCGGTCCTGTCCTTTGAATGGGTCAGAGACAGATGGCTGGAGGTCAGAGAATACTCACTTGTGAGCGACGCGTCGTGTTCAATACCGTTGTGCAGATCAAGGTCAGATAGATCGACACTGTCTAAAATTAGTGCCTTAGTGAAAAAGAAGTGGGGATTTCAAGCGGAGTTGGTTTTCGAACCTTTATTGTAGTCCTTCTTTAGCATTCTTGCACAGAACAATGGCACAAAGTAACAGAACGAAGGGGAGAAGTTGTATGTCGCGCGAACAAGTCGTGTTAGCTCCAGGAGCGGAATGCCCTTCCCGTCATGAGGTAGTATGCCTATCATCAAGAGTTAATAGACACGATTCCAGTATACCATCACTACTCACCATGGTTAGCCATAGCATTCAGAGCCGGACATGAGCACCTGCTATCTCCATCTTTGGGCGCAACATACTCGGGCCATGACCCACCCGCGCCGGGGTGTCCTTCTGGGACAACGTGACCGGGCTTAAGATTTGGTGTAAATAGATTGATAACGGAGAGACCAACATCCCAGGTGAGAATGTAAAGATTCTGGGCAGTGTTCACGATGCTTTTGAGTACCATGGCAAGAGACAGGATAAGGGCGAAGAAACAACGACGCACCCTTGTATTTAGCGGAAAACAAGAAGGCTGGAATGATTGCACGTGAGCCGCATGGGACTTTGACAGTCCCGTTAGAATTGACCAATGACAGCTGTAACGTTACAATGGCCCATGACGTGGATGTACCTCAGGGAAGACTCCGACTAAGTCGGTAACTGGTGCAGGTCTTCAGATTACATGTTCTCATTCCATATCACAGTACAATACACTTTCTTTAGATTTCATAGAACTTCAGCGACTCCAGAGTAGGAAAAGCTAAACAAGATATTCACCTAATTCTTCTACCACCTTTCGTAATCAAATTGACCGTGCAAGCGCGTCAAAATCTTCATGTACTCGGGTTCGTTCTCGGGTGTTATACGGCCCAAACGTATTAGCAGGTCAATAAGCACTGTTCTTAAGAATCAGACGATGATGCAAGTACTTGGTGCACGACTTGCCCACTGCACAGTTAGGTTTAAACAACCCCGCGCGCAACTTTGGCATGATGTCGTCGAGATGAAGAAACTCAAATGACTCGACTTCACCATCTGAAGGGTTGGGCTCAAAAACGGAGGGATCTGGGTGATTTGCGGGGATGGCCAGATCATATACGTATCTTGTAGATGATTAAAGGCGCATCACAACAAAAAGAACGAACACACTCACTCTACTTCTGGTTGCAACCAGCCTGCAGACGTCCTGAAGAAGTAGCTTACAGCTCCAGTTCCGTGCACGTACTGTCGAACGATGTCTTCTTCAATACTGGCCTCTTCCATGCATTCTTTGACCAAAGAATCGAATATGCCCATTCTACTGGGGATTCCTCCGGCCACAGTGTTATCAAGATAACCCGGCCACCTGCATATAGGCGCAATGAAGTAAATCTCTGTATTAAAATGGGATAACCCACGTTGGCTTCGTTCGTGCACGGGTCGGTATCCACATACGAAGTTCCGTGGCATCCTGTTGGTAGATGGTCATGTGTACGCCATATGTCACGACGCCGAAAAGTGCACAAGCCGAGCGCTCCATCTCGAATGCGTAGTTCAGTCCTTCATCAGAGGTACCATCCTTCGGATAGTCATGAGGGCCAAAAGGATCGCGATAGATGGGATACATTTCTGCTCTCCACTTCTTAGGTCCGCAAACATCAGGGAAGAGTTCTGTATCCCGCCATCGCTCACATAGTTCCTTCATGGCAGCTGTGCGTTTCGACGGTGTATCAAGCCAAGACTGAAAAGAGATCCGTACATCTTGAATATCCCAGAGCTCCGGAATACCACTTTGGCGGCTCTGCGCATTTTCCTCTTTCAATTTGTCGACGATGATGGGTCGTAGCAGACCAACAATGGGAGCCTGTGACGATGGAGAGAGATGGAATGGTACTAGTCGCTCGCTGTCAAACGGCGCTGGACTAGGAGAAGAGACATGTGGCCGGACATTGTCGCAGATGTCGACGAGATCCAGAAAAGATAGACTTTTGGACGTCATCGTTTTTGAAGGAGGTAGCCGAACCCTAACCCAAGACCAATTGCTCTAACTATAGTCAATTGAAATTCGAATATCAGGAAAAAGTATGGGCACATGAGCTCTTGATATCCGATAATCGAGTGTAATGTATTATTGGTTAATAGAACAAAATACAGCTGCTCAGTGGTGGCACTGAGCACAAGGGACCTGAATGATTGCTGGTCGGCTTTGCCACAAAGGTCAGGCGGACTTAAGGTTCTGGCTGTTACTCGATCGCCTATATACGCTTATGGTATAGATCCTTCCACAGTCATGAAGTATCCATCCGCAATAGACGTAAGAAACATGGCTCTCATTCTATGCTATTCATAAGATGGTTAAGGGCAGTATCGTATAGGGAATAGAAGTGTCTTTTCGAAGTGGAGTTGCAAAGTCGCTCAGCCCGAAGGAGACGAACATTTTTGATGCATTCATCCGGACCTACGCCAATCTCTTGTGTGATCATCATGACACAGGTAGAATCCGGTCACCCCTTCCTTTCTGTGTTCTTTGAGACCTCCTTGAAACCGCATGAAATCAGTTCCGAAGTGGTCTCGCATCACTTATTCCCACTCGACGTCTAGCCATGACCTACAGCTTCAACGGCCCTTCGTCAAGCCACACACTTATCAAGAAAGCTGAATCCCCATACAGTCCACAAGAAATTGTTCAATGGCTAGAATCTATAGGGTACAAGAATGAACTCACAGAATCCGACATCGCTTCTGGATCATTCAAGACAACCCTTGAGAGCCTCCATATACTCGTTCGCCTCCACCTCGTGGCATTCCCCTTCGAAAACTGTGATATGCATTAGTGAGTTCCAAACTCCATTCAGCCAACCAGTTTTTTTAACAAAGGACTGCCTCAGTGGGTCTGACCATTCTATGGACGTGACACCCCAGGGAATGTTCCAACGCACCATTCTTCGCCGAAGAGGATCGTACGGCTTCGGGCTCAACACATTATTTCTCGGAATGTTGAGGGGGCTGGGATATCGGTAAGCCCCTTCCATCGGTAAAGGAGAAACTTAGAAACACCTGTATATAGCGCGTATGCAGGGTCCGCCCGAGTTACCGATGGGTCAAATTCGCAGAAGCTAGGACCCTTGTCGCATATGTTCCTGCTGGTACAGCCAGATTCCGAGACCCATTTTCAGCCCGTCTGCCTTGTCGATGTAGGTTTCGGTGGAACATGCCTTACAAGGCCGATCTATCTTCGTGACGGCGCCGTTGTGGAGACGTCCTCAGAAAAACATCGTTTAATCAGGGCGCCACATCCTTCTTCGAGCTTGGACAGCCTAGGTGAGTGTAACGTTCGCGTTCGAATCACGACAACATGCCAATGCGCCGATGCAGATTCTGCGTTATTATGGCATCTTCAAGTATCTCAAACCGGCAAGACCGAATCAGTATGGAAGACCTTGTATGCGTTTTCGGAAAGCGAGTCCTTCCCTGAGGACTTCATGAGGGCTTCAGCCTATATTTCACAGATGCCGAGCGAAAGTATTTTCTGGAAAAATGTCGTGTGCGTCAAGTATTTTGTCGTGGATGGAGAAGAGCGGAGGCGTTTAGGACTGGACGCAAGCACAAAGGACGTGCATCTGGGAAAGTACATCCTCTTTGGCAGTGAGATAAGAAGATCGGTAGGCGGTCGTCAGCAGATTCTTCAAATATTCAGGACCGAAGAGGATCGAATACGGGCGCTGAGAGACTATCTTGGAATTGACATTAATGTCAAAGACGCGCATAACATTATTGGACGTTCTGCTGCTGTTGCCGCACGCATAGCAACCGTACCCATTGTACAATAGTACCATCCTGCAAATGGAGATCAGTGGCACTACTTAAGAAAGCAACGGTATACACACGTCCTTATCTGATCTACATGATAGTTCAGTTCAACTTCACTAGCCCAAGTCAACCACGTCAACCAGGAACATTTACGGGGATACTGCCCCACGTTCTGGCACCTCGATGTTGAGCGCGAAGACCTCAAACAAAGCTGATACACGGTTGAATCGTGCATTCGCACACTGTAGAGTCAAGTACAGGCGATACCGCTTAGGAGAAACAATAGAGACCAGGGTGGATATCGAGTCTCAAACACGCGGGACGTGCATATAGTTGCATTGCGACTGGTAAGGATACCATGGTGGCGAAATTATCCTAAAAGGAATAGTGCATCAGTCGTAGTAGGTCATGGGAGAGAGGAAGAGAGAAATAGGACGCGGAGGGAAAGAGGCGGCTGTAAGGGTCATAACGTCTATTAATAATAGCAGCAATATAAGAGGAGCCCTCTTGGACTTGGACCACCATCATCGCCGTTTGCCAATATGCCTGCGCCTCCAGAATTCATAAAGTTCATCGACGACAATGCTGAAAGCTTTATCAAGCGTCTAGGTGAAGCAGTCGCCATTCCAAGGTCGGGGCTATTCGTCTCTTCATATAGTATTTCCAGACTGATCTATCGATACCAGTGTGAGCGGCGACGCCAAGCATAGGCAAGACGTGTTCAAGATGGCCGACTGGCTGAACTCTCAGCTCAACTCATACGGCGTCGAGACCCAGCTCACCGATCTCGGAAAGCACATTATGGACGGCGAGGAGCTCCAACTGCCGCCCGCGATTCTGGGGAAGATCGGAAACGACCCGAATAAGAAGACTGTGCTTATCTACGGCCATTTCGATGTTCAACCCGTACGTCCTTAGGTTGACCTTCGTGTTCCTTTCAACTCACGATTATTTAGGCTAATCTTTCTGATGGATGGACCTCTGAACCATTCACGCTGACTGTTAACCGTGAGAATGGTCAGCTAGTGGGACGTGGTTCCACAGACGACAAGGGTCCCATTCTTGGTTGGCTCAATGTTCTGCAGTACCACGCCGAGAACCAGAAGGAACTGCCGGTTAATATCAAGTTCTGCTTCGAAGGGATGGAGGAGAGTGGAAGTGAGGGTCTCGATGAACTCGTCGAGAAGGAGGCACAACCTGGAGGTTGGTTTGATGGTGTAGATTGTGTTTGCATCGTATGGCTCTTTAATCGATTAATTTTATCGTGATGCTAATTTTCTGATTTTGTCAGTCCGATAACTATTGGCTCAACACCCGAACGCCTGTCTTAACCTACGGATTGCGTGGGATCTCTTACTTCAAGATCAACATCACCGGTCCGAGTTGGGATCTCCACTCTGGTGTCTTTGGCCGCACGATTCATGAACCTATGACTGACCTTGTGATACTTATGTCCAAGCTTGTGGACCCACAAGGCCATATCCTTATTCCTGGCGTCGACGAAATGGTTCCGCCAGCATTTGCGGATGAACGCGCTATTTACGAGAAACTCGATTATGCCATCGAGGACATTGAAGCAGCTGCTGGTGCTAGTATCGCATTATCTTCTGATAAGGTTGAAGTCCTCATGGGTCGGATGAGATCACCCAGTCTGTCGCTTCACGGAATTGAAGGAGCATTTTATGGTGCCGGCGCTAAAACTGTCATTCCGGCCAAGGTAGCTGGAAAGTTCAGTATCAGGTAAATTGGGCATAGCTCTCAAATTCTTTTCGCTGATTACGGACTTACAGACTAGTACCCCCTCAAACTCCGGAGAACATCGCGCCCCTTGTAAACGCGTATTTGGATGCTGAATTTGCGAAACTGGGAACCAAGAACAAGATGGTGGTGGAAGAGATTCACGGTGGCAGGCCATGGCTGGCTGACCTGAATCATTGGAACTTTGAAGCAGCTAAGGCAGCTACGAGGGTATGACTTCTCTCTGTTCACTATAGGCCTTGTTTTCAAAAGGTTTTGGCAGGCGGTGTATCAGCAGGAGCCTGACATGACGAGGGAGGGTGGATCTATCCCCGTCACGTTAACATTTGCAGAATCCCTGGGTGCAAACGTTGTCCTTTTACCCATGGGCAGAGGGGATGACGGTGCACAGTGAGTTCATTGACCTTTTCCTTCCGTTTCTAGCACTTAATTTCTGTGCCAGTTCCACGAACGAGAAATTAGATCGTTCCAATTTCATCGAAGGAGTAAGTTTTCTAGCTAAATTTCAAACAACCAGAGCACTAATATATTGGCATTAGTCCAAACTTCTGGGCACTTATCTCTACGAGCTTGCGGCCATCCAGGGGAAGAAGTAAATCGGTTGTTGTACCAATATGCAATGGAAGAATCGGAAGATTGTATAACATACTGATAGTGCGGGACATCAATTGCTAGCTTGACTTTTCGATCCTAGACTGCTGCGAAATGCTTTCGTGCATCTTTGAAACGAAGATTGTGATCCATTCCTCTCAGGGAAGGGACTATTACTTTGCTATCACCGCCATGGCCACGAAGCACGCATCCGCCATCTGCACAATAGTGCTCTCTTGACAAAGAAAAGAAGACCTTCGAAAAGCGATAGCCTGCAAATTATACAGTTTAACTTCCCCATTCTGTAGACGACAAGAGTTGACACAAAGTCTTCCGTCAGGCGTCGGGCCTGCAGCCTGAGTGCGAGATGACAAACGCAGAAAATACAAAAGGTGTTATGTATTTCCCGGACCTCCCATCGCGCATCCTAAAGACGGCTTAGTTTGTCGAAGAGAGGGCTAGGAAAACAGAATGTATGGTGATACCGCGAGAGCCCAACATCCTCAAACTCAATCACTCGTCCGTGCACGCTGCGACTGCAACCCAAGCATGAACGAATAAACGAAATCACCGACATTCTCATCGAATTGAGCGGGACCGGAAATGCTGGGATAATCAGCAGTGCGGTCCTTCAAGGATATCCCTGGATCCAAGGAATTTTGCCTCCCGGTGCCGACGCGCGCGCACGACAAGCCCAGAACAGAATCAGGGAGGACAACTTTGACTTCACTGATACGGATCTCGGTCTCTTGGCGATGATAAATCAGCGGGTTGAGCGTATTGTGGGCCAGAGCAATGTGGCGATCTAGATTTGCGAGAGACACAATTCGTTCGGCCACCGTTGCGATTAGGATAGATTTTTTGGGGTCAAGTGGGACCTTCATGAATCGGTTTGTATTAAGTCTTTGACGCGTGGATGCTGTAGTATTGGCGGACCGAAATGTGAAACCGTTTTGAGGCGAGGTCAAAGACATAATAAATAGGTGAAGAAATTGTAAACAGACATAGAATTTACCAAAGCTGATACAATCGGGCTCTCGGGCCCTTGACGTTTCTGAATCTTCAATTTAGCCTGGTAACCAAGCCCTCTAACAAGGATATCCTCGTTAGGTTTAGCTCGTAAGAAGAGGGACCGCCGGTTCAAGTCTACTCAATTATTTCGGGTCACCATCACCAAGCCCATCGGCGCTCAGCAGGGGAAACAATTAATCTCGTAACGGCACATACTTACCCCTCCATTGTCTACGCCAGGTTAAAAAAAGTGAGCACACGACCAGCTATGCGAAGACGAGCAGATCGGAACCCTCGTTTTGCATATTGAAAACCGGATAGTCGTGTGACTTCGTGTGATTTCGTGTGATCATGAGAACCAGCGGTTAATGATTTTGATTTTGATTCTGATAGAATGATGCTCTGCCCTATTGTTAGGATTTGCCATAGAGGCCCATTAGTATGTACAAGATCAGCTGTGGTAACTCTACAAAGGTATAGTCTGAGATCCGATCCAGAAACTAGATGTGTTTACAATGCAGCCCGCTTCGCTATCTTCTCATTGAGCTTAGCCTATCGAAGTCAACGTTAGCGCAACCCCACCGCAATCAGGTAACACGTACTATGACAGCATCCATGTAGGCGGTAGTGACGACCCAGTGTTCTCGCTTCATGTTAGCACCGTGGAGGGACAATGCGAGATCCTTAGTCATGACACCATCCTTGTCAATAACCTCAACACAGGCACTCTCGACGTCAAGACAGAAATCACGCAGAGCTGGGTTGTTATCGAGCTTAGCCCGGTGGATCAAACCCCGGGTCCAAGCAAAGATGGACGCGACGGGGTTTGTTGAGGTTTCATTGCCCTTCTGGTGCTCCCGGTAGTGTCGTGTGACCGTTCCTGTTCGACGCGTCAGCGCAGCAAGACAGATACGAGAAAAGTCGAAACGTGCCATGTGCAGCTTCGCTCTCAATGATCTGGCCGTCGGGTGTAAGAAGTTCACTGGTCATCATCCCAAGACTGCCGAAGCCTTGCGCGAGAATGTCGCTCTGGACATCACCGTCGTAGTTTTTGGTAGCCCAGACGAATCCGCCCGACGACTTGATTGCTTGTGCAACCATGTCATCGATGAGCCTATGTTCATAGTAAATTCCGGCCTCCTTGTAAAGCGCTTTATATTGACTACGCGACTTTTTAGTTTTGTGGAATGGAAGAAGTTTGGCGGACACACGTGTCGTAAATTTCCTGGAAGATATCCTTGAATCGACCGTCGTACTTCTTGAGGATAGTGTTCTTTGTTGACATGAACAGAGGCATTTTCTTGGCCAGACCCATCTTGAAGGAGGAGTGAGCGAACCCGGCGATAGATTCATCCGTGTTGTACATGCTCATGGCCACACCGGGGCCCTTGAAGTCGTAGACATTCAGCGTCGTCGGCTGGGATCCATCAGTGGGCGTGTATACAAGCTGTAGCTTCCCAGGACCAGGCGCGACGAAGTCTGTTGCTCGGTACTGGTCACCGAAAGCGTGTCGGCCAATTATAATCGGCTTGACCCAGCCTGGGATTGGCTTTGGAATTTTGGCGAGAATGATTGGCTCCCGGAACACAGTGCCCCCCAGAATATTTCGGATCTGTTTGTCACAAAGGGGTTGGTCAGCTGGAGGGCCGAAGAATACAGTACAAGTGAGGCATACCGTTCCGTTTGGACTCTTCCACATCTCCTTCAACTTGAACTCTTCGACGCGAGCCTCATCTGGTGTAATTGTAGCGCACTTGATGCCGACCTTGTGCTCCAGGATGGCGTTGGCAGAGTCGATGGTTACCTGGTCGTTGGTCTGACGACAGGCTCAGTAAAAATGTATCAAACAGTGGATACCGACGCACGACATCACGATTCTCGAGGCCAAGGTCGTAGTATTTGATGTCGAGTTCGAGGTAGGGCAATATGAGCTGGTGAGCACAGGTAAGGAAGTGCCGCAAGACACAAGGAGAAAGACGAGACCGACCTCCTCCTTAATTTTTTTCCAGATAATTCTGGTCATCTCGTCGCCATCGAGCTCGACGACGGGACCTTTGACGACAATCTTGGAACTCATGGTGCTGGCTAATGGGATGGTATCAGTTGGAAACGCGGAAGAGATAGGGGGCGTATTATAGCTCTGGGGGCCGTCCTATCCCAAACCGGATCGCCACAGAGTAAATCGGCACTCACGCGTCGTTGAAAAATACCGCCCAATGCACAGCGCTGTCTGGCGGTGCTTCCCTAGGGCGCTGCATGCCAGCAGTCGGATATTTCGTGTCGAACACCTCCCCAACATGGTGGTAGCGGTCGTAGAGGACAGTGAACAGACTAGAGAACTGAACGCGCCGCTTCAAGGTTGGCACGAAATTTCAATTCCTCCTACAGCCGAAAGGAACAAGGATAATCAAGTCGAGGTAATTGGTAAGGTCCAACAAGATATATAATCCGGAGGCGTGATCACAAGCTCAAAGTTGCACGCTGGCAGTGATCACGAAGAACAGTCTAGGCGTCTCCCACGGCCGCAATAACGGAGACGTACTACTTTTTATATATTTAATCAAGGAGAAACAGCGGGAAAAACATGACTTGTATCATCGATTCATCGATGGTCGCTCGCGTCGACCGATTTTCCAAGCGCCCCGGCCGATGAACGCCGAGATGGCTTATGCATACGAGCTCGTAGGACCAGTCCGACGCCAACAGCACCTCCAACAGTATTGAGCAGTATAGCCCACACTACAACAGCAAACGGCTCATCGTCACCGAGTATCGGTCGAGCAATCTCGGCTACGATGAGCGCAATCTCGCCCCGGGCGACCATTGCTATGCCTAACAGGGTAGCGGACTGGATGATGGTTAATATATGGGGGCCACCGTCTCGCTCAGGCCAGACGAGCATCCAGACACCTACAGCGGCTTTCGCGACACCCATGAGCAGGGAATATATTATGCCTCGCCATACAACCCTATGAGAACCGTGGACTGACCCCAATGACCTGATGGGAAGAGCTGCCCCGATGGACGCAAAGAACACAGGGGATAGCAACACCTGCAGAATGGGTATAATGGAGACCGTGAACGCATGGATAGGCGTGATAATCTGATGATCTTCCATCTTATCCTCACATTCCTCGTGCGATAATAGCGCGAAAACATGACTGAGTAGCGTACCAGCAAGGTATGCTCCGAACAGCTCACTTGTCCCCGAGTAATTCGCACCTGCCACGTAACCTGCCAGCACAAAAGCCAGCATGAACAGCTGTACACGTTGGGACCGCAGTCTGTCTTTCCATGCAGCTGGAAGATGCAATACCAAGAAGCGCAGAAGCCGTGAAGCGATAAAAGTCAACAGCCCAAAAGCCACCGAGACCATGATTGGCCGCACGATGGTCTTCCACTGGATGGACACGGATGCCTCGTCGGCCGTGGAGATCTCGGAGATGATGGCGGCGATGACTAGGCCAACGACGTCATCGATGAGAGCGGCGCTCAGCAGCACGACACCTGGACCGGGAGTAAGCAGCATGCAGAGATGACTGACGATAATACTGACCTGACCTCGTCTTCTTTATCTCTGGGCTCAATAAAGCCAACGTTGTACCAAGGGACGTGGAACACATTGCTGCGCCTGCGGCGAAACCCTGGAGAACCGTATACTTGTATCCGACACTGAGTAGGAGGATCGAGAGTCCGATGGGGAGGCCCACACCTGTTAGTGCTACTAAAAGGGATAGCCAGATATTATTGTACAGCAAGGACATATCAGTGGACAGTCCTGCCTCGAAGACTATGAGCAGAAGTCCGATGTATCCCATGATCCGGAAGGTACTTTGGGCATCCGTAGGCAGGATGTTGGCAGCCTCTGGTCCATAGATTATCCCTACGACGAGTGAGCCTAGCAGCCCAGCCTCGATAAGATAGTTGGCGAGCCCCTCCGCGACATTGATGAAGAAAAGAAAAGAGGCGAAAGTGAGAAGAGTGGGAATTTCAGGAATCGTGTATTCCAGCATTTTGGTAGTAGCTGCCTCGGACTTCAATGTAGGAGATGTATACGCGGAAAGAAATGAAAAGGCTCTCCGTTTCAATGTTCTCACGGTTTTGATGATCGGTAATTTCAACATACTAAGTAGAAGGCTCATGTTTGGTCACAATACTGGGTATGGACGATTCTTAAGGTTTCCTCACATCGTTATTCTTCGCTCACCCTGAAGTTCACGGAGATACGGTTTGCTAGCGGCGCGCATAAATAAGATGGAACCTTGCATTATAAAATTATCCCTCGGAGGCGGACAAAACACATTTAGCTAGAAGCTTTTTGGGGGTGGAACGTGCACATTGATTATACCAACCCTCACCAATCAGCAACGCTGGGCCCTCGAGTCCGCTTCATTGGGTACTTTGCGCCTGTCAATCGAATGTTACTTGAGAAGTTTAACAACAGCCGTTACCGCCTGTCAAAGGGTCCAAAGTATTTCCCGCACTTTAACTTCCTAGTTTCGAAATCTGGACTGGAGGAACCATGACTCAAGCCGGCCTCAGAAGGATCGGGAGTGTAAGCGAACAGAGTACCAAGCCGAAGCCAAGAAAAGATGTGTTCTGTTGACCAGTGTCGACTCTCTGCGGACGCCAACAACGTGCAGATTTGAGTACTAAGCGTATCCTAATACATACCTGTGCGGCTCGAGCCTTGAGGAGTCGTGTAAAGGCGTGGACGTATAATTCGCCTCGCTTATGATGGTGAGGATCAGTAAGGTTTTCGCGTGAGTCGTTTAGTGGCCAAGAGGTCAATAACCTTTAGACCCTAGTACTTCACAGACATGGCTTGATCGACAGATCCCCATTAAAGAAGATCATCTGGAAAGCTTCCGACCAGCGAGGGATAGAGATAAGCGTCGATCAGATTCATTCTGCTCCTTCCACCGTGTGAGGAGGTGCTCCAGATACAGCCATTAGTGATCCCATAAGTCAGAGGTAAGAAATAGAAGCTACCACTCACAAACGCTAAATACGTCGACGTTATCAATATCAAATTAGTAGAGGCGGGAGGTTGGACCCAGAGCGAGATGCGTTCCAATTGCAAGGTCTGCGAGACTGCTGCCAGACGGGCTTGTGATCTAGACAAAAATATACGCTAGAACCAAGCCATGTTGGCCCTTCAATTCGCTACCATGGATGTATTGCCCCCGCATCCGGTTTGGTAGTCTGGCTCACGAGGGTGAACACCATCATCATCAAGTTCGCATCGATAATTTTTACTCGCCATGATAGCGGGATTGAGTAAAGCGTCTTCAACCGGAGAAGCAAAGCCCAGAAATAGCTTTAAAAATGCCGGTGCTCACAATTGATCCTTCCCTCGTGCCGTCTCATGCAATGTATACGGGGATGACGGCTCGAACAACACAAGAATTCGAAGGTAGCATGACCGCCGGTATATTCTAGGAGGTGACGATTAGAACTTGGATCTTGAGCACGAGTACATCTTTCGTCGCAACGGCGAGAACTTGACTTTTCCGCTGTTACGAATGTCAATTATCTTTACATAACAGAAAGACAGACAGCGACCTGGCTTTTATGCAATAAACAGGGTGGCCGATCGATAGTGTGGCACAGTTCAGGAATTGATTTGAGTCGGTACCATAGCCTGAGAGTTCGATGAGTCCCGGTTTGTTATGCAGAGGTTACAGAGAACTGACCAAATACCATAGCAGCGAGTACTCCAACATTGAGCTTTCGAAAAACTAAACATGTATGCAAAGCCGTCTAGAGCCTGATAGGTGTTCTAGAAGAGCGTAGTGACAGGGAAGCAAATGAGCGGCGACATAGGGTATTGAATTGCATGCCGTCACTTTGGGAGGACGACGGGCAGGCTTCAGCTTGTATCAAGGGAGATCAATGATAAAGAATCTTGACATATCCTGCTAATAAAGAGAGAAACGAAATGGACAAAGGCAAGACAAACGGAAGAAAAAAGGGACATCTGAAAAAATTTCCGAAAAAGATAAGATAAGATAATACCCAAACCTAATCTTGTTTCTCGCGCACGAGCCTTCCACTGTCTTCCGCATTTGTTCCTCATCGTCCTTTGTTCAGTCCGCGATGCCGGGCACATCAACCTCGCTCGATTCCCTCAGCTCGCCTTCGCCATCACCGTCGCCTCCACCAGATAACTTGTCTAAAGCAGAACCCAGTAGCGCAGGTCTGGACGGTGATTCAGAGCTTTCAGAGTTGACGGAGGATGAGCAGGACGACCAGACGAATGGGCATGGCCCTAATGGCAGCAGCAGACGTGGAAGAACTCATTCAGGTGGCCGTGGCATGCGTCCTTCGCGTCGGGGTGGCCGACGAAAACGCAACAGTATCGTACCAGCACCCATGTGGGGATGGGCTGCAACAAAGTCCTCGAGTGCAGTCGAAGAAGAGGAAGAGGAAGAACACAGTGGGCCCCATAATATCATGGAAGAGGAGGAAGAGGTGAGGAGTATGCCGCGGATGTCGACCAGGCCTAAACAACCCAGGCTTGTCCATCGTGGCTGACGATGAGCTCGATCATCCTGTTCCTGCACCACCACCACCACCACCCATCGACCAGCCCCTCGGTTCCGTCGCCCCTGCCCTCCCAGTCCCTACTAGTGACCAAATGGCAGCATTGGACCTTGTAGGGCTGGCCTTAGCGGTGGCCGAAAAGGAAAAGAATGGCCGATATGTCACGGAAGGAGCCCATCGACAAACGACCGACGACGGAAAAGATGAACTCCGCCGACGACACTGATGGCGAGGTCTCCGATGACGACCCTGCGCAGCCCGACGGTCGATCGCGACAATGACAATGACACTGATTCCGAGGAGGAGCGGCTCAAGGAGGAAGAGGAGGGAGAAGATGAGGATGATCCCAAGACCGTTCTTGAAGACGAGCTCGAGGAAGACGTCGATATGAACTGCTCCTCCTGTTGAATCTATCGCTCCCGTCCGCCGCAGCCGCTTCCGCATCGTCTATAATGGCGGGCTCAGGCGTCGTCGACCCTGGCTCCCCATCACCTTCGGCTTCCGAAGGTTCCCCCTCTCCCGCTTCTTCCACGTTCTCCATCCCCAGCTCCACCGCTCAAATCTCCAGTCAATACGTCGCTCCTGGCCCAGCCCACCAATGCGGCCCACCAGATAACGCGGACGAAGAGGAAGAGGAAGAGGAGGAAGAAGAAGAGGAAGCGGAGGAGCCACCGCCAAAACCTGACATTCCGCCATCCACCAAGGGAAAGGGAAAGGGCAAGCAGAAGCCTGAGCTCACCATCGACGCTGAGGACCAAGATCAGGATGTTGACATTGACGCCGATGTATCTCTTGATGACTTATGTGACGATATGGAGGTCGAGATGGAGTCAGTTGCAACCTGCTCACCGCGCAGAGGCCCTAGAGGTGCTCGCCAGCATCGAATTCAAGTTTGGGCGGTTGAGGGAAATTCTCTATGTTGAAAGAATGCAGCAATTGGCATGGGAAGAAACACTTATTCTCGAGGGTGCGCTGTATTTAGCGCGATCCTTGAGGTTTTCGCTCACACCTTGTTTTCCTATCCAGGTACACATCCGGAGCTCATTCATTACCAGAAGGAGTTATCTACCCGACGAGATAAACGCGTCGAACTCGCGTCGCGTAAGCGTGAACTCGAAATCACCACTATCATGAAGAGGAGACGTACACGAAGACGGTACTTGGAGCTGGTGGAAGGTATTTTGCCATTGACGCGCCGTTTTACTGGTTCTGACAACACACATAGCATGAGAGAGATCAGCTTCAAACTGATATGATCGCGGATAATAACCGCAAAAAGAGGAAGCTGGAGAGAGAGCGGAGGACTGTCGAGCGTCCTCTGTCAAGTGCGTTTCCCGATTTGTTTCTGTTAGTGCGATGCATTGCTGATGCTGGGCACCCTAGTCCGACGGATTCCACCCGTGCCGCAAGATGCACCCCCGCCACCGACATTACGCCAGATTGTTGATTCATTTACCTTTGGCTCCAAGAAGCCAAAGCTCGCACCTCCTGCCTCACAAACGGTTTACCCAGAATTGTCTACGCTACCCCCTGCAGAAGTGGCCAGAGATTTGGATTTCATATATTCACTTCGACGCCAGTTCGAACAGCCCCGAATGCCGCCTTCTAATATGGGTACTCACATCAACGGACCAGCAGGACCTCCTCCGATGGTCTATGAGCCTTATCCCGACCCGTTCTCGTCAGGCTTCTCTGGCAGAGATGGAAGGATGCCTCCACCGTCCCAATCACCATATCATCATCCGCCTCTTCCTCCACCAATGATGGCACAACCTGGTCCATCTTCAATGCCGGCGTTTCCCGGGTTCAACGGTACTTCTGGTACAAACTCAAATCGCGGCCACCACCAGCATATATCTTCTAGACCTGGAAGTCGCGGTGCTTCCATACATAATCCTTCTGGGAGTAACATTCATGGGCCATCGCCATTTGCACCCATGGATCAGGATTTACCTGGTCCTGGGGCAAGTGGTTCCCATCATCCGCCACACCCATTCTTTGGGTCTTCTTCACAACTTCCTTCCGGATACCATGCACCGTCTCGGAGATCGTCAATGTCTCCTGCCCCAAACGGCGCACCTAATAAGGTTCCAGGACAATGGATGGGTCCCGGAATGGGAATGGGTGCGTTTGGTCTAGGAGGACCGTCAAAAGCGCCTGATTGGATGGATCGTCGGGCGGACATGGAGGAGGACGATCGGAGAGAACGAGAGCTTCGAGACCGCGAAAGGGAACATAAGGAAGCCATTGACCGCCGAGAGCGCGAACGGGAACGCGAGCGCGAGCGGGACAAGGATATGGAACGACGAGAAAGGGAGAGGGAAGGATACCATCCACCACAGCATGTAATGCATCGACACTCTTCGCATCCCCACGTTAATCCTGTACCACACTCCCACCATCATCATCGGACCCCCCACCACCACCATGTACTCCACCACCACCATGGCGCGGCTCCTCCGGGCCCTTCGTTGAGTCCGCGTTCATCTCGTGATTTCGAACGACCACACAGCCATCCAGGTGCTGAAATGATGAGTTTTCCTGCTGCAAAGCCACCGCCACCGCTTGCAGGTCCACATCATTGGAAGGGGGAGGAGACTCCAGACTTCAGGAGCAAACACAATGGTCGACCGCCAATACCTGATGATCGTGAACGACCAGTCCCAGTACCGTTCGTAATGGGTTCGTCAACACCCAATCGGTCACCGCGGAATTCGTGGAATGCGACAGATGACTATCGTGCCGGCCCCAACTATGTGAACTCTCCAGGACATAGATACTCCTCGGCCTCCTCTACTTCTTCAAGAGCCGGTCTACCGAATCCCATAACAGTGTCGCCGCAGACACGAACGCTACCCCCCCTACCTCACCAAATCGGTACCGAGATCGAGACGATCCGTTAAAACACCGCGCGCTGTCGCCGCCGGTATCAAAGATGGGCGTTCCTATTTTGCCTCCACTGGAGGGCAGAAATTCCACTTTGGTATCTGGAGAGGGGAAGAATGGCGCACTGCGGATGAACGGAGAAGTACCCGGTTTGAAAGACGGAGCTGTTAACGTCGGCATTGGTCTACACATAGGGGCGAGAGAAATGGACAGGAGGATTTCGCCTCCACCGCGGTTAGGGTTAGCACCACCTACCAAATTGATGGTTGATGGACTATAGCGTTGCATATGCTATTTGCTCTGTTTCTGTCCCCTCCGTGTCGCCTGTCTTGGCTTGTCTTGTTATTTGAGTTATGGTCTTCCTATATTGCTGTTTTCTGTTTTTAGTATAATTTGGTTCCCTATAGTATCTGTTACTTGTCTCCATACATACCGTCCTTCGCTGTCGCAATATAGTGAGGCTATTATTGTCTTGTAAAAACAGCAGAAAGTCAGAGGTGCCTCACTTTTTAATTACAGGCTCTATGATCGCGTAGGCATATGGCCAAGAAATTTTATTTGCCTATTTGACTGCGTGGAAAGCAACCCTCGTGGAATTGACGGGTATCGATGATCGGAAGCTACTGTTGCTTCCGACCAACTAGCGACTACACAATCAAAAATATAGAAAACCTATTTAGGAGTACGAACTCGTGCTGATGAGTGTAGTCAGCACTTGGAAAAACGCCGGGAAAAACGACCTATGATCTTCTGAAAAAAGTTGCGCTGATTTCATGAACGAAAACAAAAGTTCCGTAGTTATTGGAGGAAGCATGATCCTTCGTTTGTTCAATACGGCACCGACTGGTTCGATCATCTCATCTGAAGCGATCCACGGGAGATTCTGTCGTGACGCAATATCTGGACCAAACAAATTTCGTATGCGACGAGAGCGGACCGGGT